>OX463853.1:37756190-37800722 GCA_949825065.1 Odontocerum albicorne | reverse complement strand
GTTACGAGTAACAGATTTACTTAGTACTATACATTGATGTATACAAAAAAGCAAGTTGTAACCCCTAATGATACATAAGTTTGTTAATAAATGCTAAAATTTGTTAAATCATTTTACGATCGGTGTCTTAAGGTTTAAATTACGATACAAAGGTTATGGTTCTATAAACTTATTATCGCTGATTCCGAATATAGTGATATCCCATTTTTCACCCAAAACTAAGTTATACGTTATGCAAGAAAAGTGGAACCCACGATAAATATGTTTTCGTTTATTTGAAGAAAAAAAAAAAGAGTAAATACACCTCAAAATATTTAGAAACGAAAATTAGTAAATATACCTCAAAACATTAGAAACAAAAATGCGTTAATATACTTTAAAACACAAAAATGAGTAAATATCTCTTAAAATATTAGAAACCAAAATGAGTGATTTTTTTTTAATATTTAGAAACTAAAATGAAGAAATACGAATATATCTCAAAATATTTAGAAACTAAAATGAATAAATACGAGTATATCTCAAAATATTTAGAAATTAAAATGAATAAATCCTAGTATATCTCAAAATATTTAGAAACTAAAATGAATAAATACGAGTATATCTCAAAATATTTAGAAACTAAAATGAATAAATACGAGTATATCTCAAAATATTTTAAACAAAATTGATTGAATGTACTTTAAAACATTTATAAACAAAAATTTGTAAATATACCTCAAAACGTAAGAAACAAAAATTATTATATATACTTTGAAACATTTAGAAACAAAAATGATTAAATACCTCTCAAAATATTATAAACAAAATGAGTGCATTCGAGTATATTTAAAACATTAAGAACAACAATGAGTAAATAAATACACCTCAAAACATAAGAAACCAAAAATGAGTAAATACACCTCAAAACATTAGAAACCAAAATATCGAACTTGTCCAAAGTGTATTTTATAATTAAATCATGTCTTAAAATACGAGTACATTTTATACAACCCTGTACAGCATGCCATCATCAAGGCTAGACGCAGAGACGCAACCTGGAAGTTAGGGGATCGATTCCTGGTAGTATTCACAAAAAGAGGCCATGTAAAACGTAATACAATACTATTTTTCACATACAAAAGATTTTAATATCTTAATGTATTTGGCACTTCGTTCATAAAGGAATAATAAGGCGTGTTTATTGCCCTTCGGAGTTTTTTTCAATCAATCAGACAAGAGTAACACATTTTATGTCAAGTACTGGTTGACAGGTTGTTAAGATTTTAGGTTACGCACAAACGAAAAATAGTGTTTTTCAGAAATAAATTAATATAAATAATTAAAACTTAAATTGAAAAAATAAATGTACAAAATATACGAGTATATTGCATACATCACCAATAAATACCTTGAAGTGATGGATACACTTTATCATTGAAGTTTGGTTGCAAGAAATGGTAGACATTAAGCTACTAGGTTGTAATGAATACAACGAAAACGTAATACAATACAATTTTTGGTTTTACTTTTGTTTTTATTCTTATGATTGTGTGCAGTATATTATTGGATGAAAAAGTTTGGTCTTTCTGGAGTGATGATGTGTGAAGAGTTTGATTCCGCATGATGTTTCCAGTTGTAATTGAGTGTCACTGTTTGTCAGGTTGATGAGAACGTGCAAGGGGGTTTTGTTTTTGTGTAATAAAAAATCGGAAAGAAATATAGATTTATTTTTTCATGCTAAATATCCTTAGTGAGATACAGGCATAAGCTGTATTTACTGGGGATACGACAAATGAAAAGCGACAAACCTAGATCCATTAAAATAATGTATGTCTAAATAACCTGTTGTTTTTTCGCAAATAATGTCTATTTCTTGTTATGTGTTATAATAATAAAAATGTAAGTATCAAAGAAATCATGTATTCATGTTGAATATAACAAGTTGAATTTATTTAAAATGTATGTGAACAAGTAACGTGTTTATGTCGAATATATTTAGATATTACATTTAATAATATTCACAAATTTTCACAGTCTTTATAACCAATGTTCATATAGTATTGCCTCATCTTCAAAATAAACTCTTAAGTTTAAGAACCGCCTCTGGGTTCTTTCATTTCGCTTGATCTTCATAAAAATACTAACACGTTGACCAAGAAAAACTTTGTGGACCTCAACATACACAGGTTTGGCATTTTGATATAATTTTTGGAATTATGGAAAGTTCCGTCACGACTTCAGTAATAACTTTGCTCCTTTCCACGTTCCATGAAGAAGAAGAAAACTTTTTTCTTCTATCCCAACTTCGAGACAATATTAAATATACAACTAGTTTTTCCTCCTGAGACTTGATCAATTTATAGTTCTTTTTGGTCATAACATTTTGCAATTCTGACAAATCTAACGTTTTTTTTTCTATTTTTTTTTATTAAATTAATTTCAAGAAGTTTTGGAAAGATTCTTTTATTTTAGTCTTATTATTTCATAGTCAAGCGACATGGTTCTCCGATTATCCCGAACTGAATGGATGATTCACCTCAACTCTTTTCAGTCCTGAAACATGATGAGTGCAATTTTCAACGAGGAACTAGTCATCTCTTTGAATCGATCTATCCGTCTTGTTGGAGACCGTCATATTGCTCACCATCCCTAAACACTTCCAGAAACCAACAGCTTCTTCAAACTATCATCTTCTGTGCTAGTGACATATCCTAAGTATGAAAGTATTTTCTTTATGTGTGTCGTTGATGTTGTTTAAAGCCTTACATTAAACAACAGATCTAGAAGAATGGACATATTGGTGTGTCTTGCTTTCTATGAGATGCAAACTATTTGGTACCATCTCAAAAAAATTAGCATATCTCCTTCTTTTCCCTCAATGTCCATGTTTCCACTCCATAGAGTGCTATGGAGAAAACCAGAGTTTTCAATAGAAGAATTATTGTGTTGAGTAGCACAGACCGAAAAAAACATTATTTTATACATATTTCTGGAGTGTCACCTTGATAAAAATATTTACAATGAAAGTATTGGAGCAGGTTGACCAGTTATGTTAACTTGACAGTATGCTCACGTGTGATAAGTAAGTTGAATGGCTCATTTAAAGAAGGGAAGCAACAGGTAACAAGGTTGACGGAGCACTTAATGTTACATACAAAACCCGAATATCATAGTATGTTGGCGCCCACCTAGATGTATGGAAATGAAACTTAGACTTGGCAAAATAATGGTAAGGGTAAGAAGATTAATGTAGTGGAGATGCGTGCACTTTTTTAGTGTTATTATTGAAAGAAGGCGGAATGAAGACATGAAAATGGTTTAATAAGCACATAGAAGTAACAAAAAATATTATTATTAAAAAGTTTCCTTTTTGTGCTACAGTATTTTTCACAGTAACGAATAATTTATTTACATAATGACAAACATGATAAAATCAGAAACAAAAATGCACTACGTGATTTTTTATTTTCTAACATGTTTTCAATATGTTTTCTTTCATTTCAAAGTTTCCTAAAACAATGGTTTATTTATTTTATAATAAAAAAAGAATTTCCCCTAAGAACGTTGAACGAGTCATTTTCACAGGAGAGCAGAAAGCATCGAGAAGTTTGACTATTTACCATTCTGTATTTATTTAGCATCGCAGTGAGCCTCTCTCGGGAATCTAAAAGAGAATGCTTCCCAGGCAGTGGCTTATGGAAAATACTGGGACATTTTTCAAGTCTTTTCCCGATCAGATAACTGTCACGCGGCGCCTCAGTGGGCCTGGAAGAAATGAATCATGCGCTGGTCCCGCACAAAATGCATTGCGGAATAGCATTCAAATTGCTTTCACAAGCAAGGCTTCTCATTTCATTCGATTGACACTTCCTGCAATGTATGTACTCCGGGTAATAGCTTTTATGGGAACAATGCTTTTTGAAATGGAAAACGTGTATATCATACTCGCTAGAAAATTAATTAATTTCTGTTCTAAGAATTTAAACGTTTCAATTAAATTATTATTATAACTATATGAGTCACAATAGTTTTTCATTAATATTTCTGAATCCATATAAACTGTATTGATACAACCTTATAATTTCAGTACAAAATTAATAGTCGTTTTGAAGATCTAAACAACCTTTTCGAAATATAAAGTAATTAGTTTTACACATCATATGCAACATAAGTTTGTTGATATATTACACAAGACATGAGTTATCTGAATTTGGCCATGATCAAAGCAGAGTAGAGAAGAGGGAGTTATCAACCAGACCCCTAATAAATAAATAAAAAGCAAGGATGATGATTTGGGTGACATATTAAACATTTCATGAAGACAAGACTTCAGGGATGGTCATGATCAGAGCACAATGGAGAAAGGTGACCTATCAACCAGACCTCAAATAAATAAATAAATATAAACCAAGGATGATTATTTGGGTGACATATTAAACATGCCATGAAGGCCAGACTCCAGAGATGGTCATGATCAGAGCACAATGGAGAAGAGGGGCTTATCAACCAGACCCCTAATAAATAAATTAAAAGCAAGGACGATAATTTGGGTGACATATTAAACATTCTATGAAGACAAGACTTCAGAGATGGTCATGATCAGAGCACAATGGAGAAAGGCTACCTATCAACCAGACCCAAAATAAATAAATAAATAAAAAACAAGGATGATTATTTGGGTGAAATATTAAACATACCATGAAGGCCAGACTCCAGAGGTGGTCATGATCAGAGCACAATGGAGAAGAGGGACTTATCAACCAGACCCCTAATAAATAAATTAAAAGCAGGGATGATAATTTGGGTGACATATTAAACATTATGTGGCGGTCGTCGCGGAATATTGTCGCATACATACGGTCAATGACCGATGAAACGACCTTCGGATTCCTCAATAAATTATAGTAAACAGTCCGAAGGTCACATGCCGGCCATTGACGCCGGCCGAGCGACCGCACCACACGCCAGAGAGAGAGAACGCACCACGGCTATCTCACCAGTTCCGTATTTAGATGAATACCTACATACGACAATAAATCGTTTCTGCATTCACAGAAGCGAGACGTAAGCATATCGCGAGCGCACTCTCGTGCACATTCCAAAAAGATATAAATACCTACGTTACTATAAAAATAAACACTCTCTCTTTCCGCATTGCGATCTAACGTGTTTTATTATTTATCAACAAATCATCATCATCTCTTCCAATAAGAACCATTCCGCTAAAATTATATGAAGACAAGACTTCAGAGATGGTCATGATCAGAGCACAATGGAGAAAGGTGACCTATAAACCAGACCCTAAATAAATAAAAAAAAGTACGGATGATGATTTGGGTGACATAATAAACATACCATGAAGACCGAATAGATAGGACAGTTGGGAGTAACGTTTAAGATTAGAGATGAATACAATGTGGGATTAAATCAAACAACCTAAATAAGGGCAAATGTAAACTGCTCAAATTATTACATTTTCAGTCTAAAAGTTTCTGGCCTAAGGATATAAAAAAGGTGATATATATTAATTTAACTTTTTTTTTTCAATCAAATAACCCTGTAGTTTTTATTTCTTTAAAACAAATTATTTTTTCAAAACTGTAAAAGTATTCTGATGTTTTGGAATGAGTGTTTTGGTTGATCTACCTTGACGAGGGTCATCAATAAATTATGTGCCTATATCTAAATGTTTAATTTTGAAATTAACTTGATAACCATGCGTTCTTCATTTTTTACACGTATAACGAAACAACACGTCTTCCACTGACTAGTTGACGTATTACTGAGGGTACAGGTATAACTTTTTTTATTGTTGCATCGCCTGATCATGCGATAGGCGTGGCCGGTGTGGTATCTGCCCATACACATTCGAACTTATTTAGGCTGGAAACTTTTGGACATGACTACGTATTTATGTATATGGTATATACAAAAAAGGTTCCATTCCACAAAACAATTTTTTTTTATTAAATATGGAATTATTAATTTTATCATCAAATACAATTCACAAAAAACTCCCTACAAGCCCACACGATGCACCGTTACGCTTTCTCATATATATTAAAAAATGTGGGGTGATACATGGATCTATACTTCAGCATATCTTACATCCTGACAGGCTTATTAACATAAAGTGATTTCTTCCAGCCATCAGAAACATATAACAAGACATGTTTTCGAATTAAAAAATGACACAATTTTAACTGTATTTTTTAACATTTTTATAAAGGTCACATTGTTCTATCACTAAACCTTGTAGACTATCAATTTATAGATTTGTGGAATATGTTAACAAATTCACACTGACCTCATTGAGAGAATGTGTTGTGAGAGACGCACGGAACAAATACATTTATCTAAAATAAATGGGGAATGAGAATGAGGTAAACCGAGGGAAAAGTGAAGGGAGATATTTTGAGAAATATTAACTAAGATAAAGTAAAGAAGTATGAGTAAATGTAGAGCATTTATTACGAGATTTATGGATGTGGACGAGGCAAAAGCTTTACACATGAATTTAAAAGCATTACAATATCTCCTCTCTGCCTACGCCAAAAAAGGGCATGGCATTGTGGTATTTTCGTTGATATTTGCTTATCTTATTTATTAAAAATATTTTTTAATTTTATTAAATTTTTCTTTAATTATCATTATCTATATAAGGTTTTGTGATTTCTCGAATAAAAATAACATGTTTTACATATTACTCGTAAATTGATGCGTAATGAATAATTTGTTTAACAATTGCTCATTTCGTTTTTAAATAAATCTCAATATTAGATTCAATCTTAAATTATACAGTATCTGACATTATGTTCGCTCTATAAAATTATACATTTAGCTTTGACCTTTACCTAATGCACCTTATGTGCTCTTAATTGATCTTAGATGTGCGATGCTGGAATGTAGAGGTAATCTGGTTGTTTTTAGATGTATATAATATATATGATTTGTGCAATAAAAAATTAAAGCCGAAAATATAAACATTAAAGAGCTAATGCAATATTTAATAAAGTGAATTTACGTAAAAAAAAATAGTAAATTTCATTTCATTTGATTAGAGCTTAAAAAATATACAATCAATCTATAAATTGAATACTTTTTTTAGAAATAGGAAACATATCATTCATTAAATGTACCAAAAATATGATATTTAATCTTCTACGAAAAGGATAATTTAAAAATGCATGATCTATAGTCACATCGTTCAAATTACACTCGCAGGTGGAATATTTTATAATATAAATGTTGTAGAAGACTTAACTAATTTTAAAAACATTTTTATGAAAGAAGGCACTAGTAAATAAATAACTCAATATTGAACTTTAAAAAAGCCTTTTATTTATTCACAAAACCAACAAAATTGCTATTAGACTCATGAAATGTATTTACCAAACCATTTGTAAAGTATTTGTTTAAAACCATTAATATAAAAGGCTTAAATTTTATTTTCGTATAAAATTTTCTTTTTTTTTTAAATAGGAGATTTTTTAATTGTTCTTACTTAGTTGAATACAGCTCGTAAATACTTAAAGAAGTAAAGTAAAGTCAACGTCACTCAAAAGTCGGTTTTTCAAACGCGACGTCATTTGCATTTAAAAAGAACATCATACTTTTTTAATTAAAATTATTTTTTCTGACTATTAAATCAAGTAACCACAGTAGAGTTTGACAGTTTTTATAGTAATAAAAATGTTTCAGGTGTTGGGGAGGGTAGTACCATACTCACGACTTATAACCAATACAGATGACGAATTCCATAGCCCTGTTAATACTATGATTATCTACATTCGCGTAGGTTTTGGGTTAGACCTTCAATAATATTCTTAAAATGGGGTTATTTTTCAAATGCGACTTTTAAACAAATTCCTACGTAAAAATAATGTGTTTTACTGATGATGCGGTGATGGGTTTCAACACCTAATGATTATTTCGTCAATACTCAATTCATAATTAACTGAAGTTTTGTTGAGTGTAGGTTGGCTTTGTATTTAGTTGACACCTCACAAAAAGAAAGCGATTAAACATTTTTCTTATAAACAACAGCTTTTTCAAAATTCGTAAAGTATAAATCATATTTTGATATTACTATTTTGCTAATAAAACTTATACAGCGCCATCAACGTGTTAAGAGTGCGCTTGAATACAAAAAGCATTAACATAAATATTACTCACAACACGAGAATATCAGAAAGAAGTACTGTATTACTTACATACTACCTACCATACAAATATCACAAATTTGTAACAGGCTAGGACTCAGGACGCCCAGGGTCGTGCATACTAATTCATTCACTCAACACTGTAGTAGAAACGTAAAATTTTAACATATTATTTATGAGATTTTAAAAGTATGAAAGAACTGAAAGAGCTTTTAAAAGTTTAGCGAACGTGCGTGCGGTCACTGAACCCACTGGGGCGATCTTTGGCCGCTCGGTCATTGAACTCGCTCTGCAAGGAATGCGAGACGGCGCTGGGCGAAGGTCGCCGCGCGGTCATTGAACCCACTAGTAGCGAACAGCGAGCGTGAGACGCCGACATATCTCTTGCCTCTCCTACAGACCGTAGTATGAAATGTATATGGAACACGTGACAATAACCATGTGTCCGGCGAAGCGAGACGGCGACATCTTCTGCGGCGTTCTATACATTATAAATACATACGCTCTCAATAAACTCTCTCTCTTTGCTTATCTCGATCTCGACGACTTTTATTAAAACAACCTCATCCTTCTATGCGAAACACTAGTCCCTAAAAAAGTATAAATATTATCACTTAATATGTCCAACACTACAGCATACGAATCAACGTTACCAAGGATCGGGACAATTCATATAATGGTTAATTAAACAAATTGTTTTTGGTTTCTTGAGCTCTGGCCTGTTATCTATAGTATGTATAAACTTCCATTTTATTGCAAATTATATGAATTATGTTAGTGTTTTGATATTTATATCTTTATTATGATATCTTGTACTTCTGTATTCACTCGCACTCGAAATTTTAATAAAATTTTGCAATAAACGTAAATGATCAAATTGACCGTAAATAAATAAAATTCTTAATTAAAAGAAGTAACGACCTTGTTCTATAATTACACAACATATTTTTCTACATTGAAATAGAGCTTTGAATCCAGAAAACAGTGAGACTGTAAAGAAAAGTACCTCTGTCAGTGATCACATCGCTCTCTATACCGGGAAATGATGCTCTTCACGAGCGGAAATTGAATGTTAACGTAGTCCAGTGGACTTTTATAAAGCCTGGAGGAAGCACTTACTTCACGGGTTTTTATTCTCTCATCGATCTGTATCGAATTACTCATAAAACGGGGTAATTTCCTGCTTCCAGATATTTCTTCCCTCGCTATCGTTGTTACATCTTCAGCTTTATATAATGTGTTTGCCATCTCTTCAAAATTTAAATGAAATTTTCAAAAACGGAAGTTTAAAAATAAAATAGGTTTATTTCAATTTTAAGTCTTGGGCAAGTTGAAAACTAAACGTTAAGACTGAGATTGTTTTGAAGATAATCCATATTTTTAAAATAAACAAATTAAATTTATATAAATATTTTTTTTGTTGTTACAGGTAAGAAAAACATCTATTCGTTTTACGATGGAAGAGTTATTTGGATGTTTTGGTAAGTATCGACTTTTTAATAAACGAACATTTTTAAGAACAATGTCATCTTATTACTAACTATTCTCACAATTCTGAGGGCCTTGTCCACCGTTGTTATTAATCATTCCTCTTTAACCTTTCCTTCCCTGTGTTGGGTATCTTCTACACGTTGCTTCTAATAACCATCAATATCTCTATAAATATAATAAATACAAGGTTAAGATTTTAGGTATTCCTCCATAATATATTTACGCATTGATTTAAAAAATAATATTAATAATAATCAGAATTTATCGACGACATCGAGGTGTTTTGTAAAGATCGAAAACAAATTCGCATTTAAACGCTGCGAGTGCCTCGTCTTGACGATAGGTGAATAGTATGCGGGAAGCGCGACACTATATTCGCATCTCACTCTTGCATACTAGACTGAATTGCGAGGAGCTGAATTGTCTCAACGTCGCAAGCAAAGGCGTAAGTGCCGGGGTATGCGACTGACGTTCCGCGTCACTAGTCACTAGTAGCCTCTAGGCTTGCAAATAGGTTAGACGTAAGCCCGTTCCGTGAGCGTTTTTTAATGTTTTCAGATGGTTTTTTAATGTTTTCAGCAAATAAATCTCAATTATTATAATTTTTAACTTCAATTATAATTAATTAAGGGGATTATCTATGAATGTTCTTATTTTTCCGATTTAAAATCGCTAATTTTTTATTGCGTACTCACTACCCAACACCGGAGCACGCGTATTATTTTTATCACCGTAAGGGAAGGGTTAAGCCTACCGATTCCGTCTTCAGATTTAAAACTGCTGTAATAAAAACATAATTTGCTTGTCCTCCATTGGCATGCGTATTGGTAATTTGATTATCCTGCCGGATGTCAAAAGGTTATATTGTCCTTTTAAATGACCTCTCAACAACGCTGGTATCCTGTTTCGTTCTTTTTTTGTGGAAATTGGTATCAATGTCTTTCGCATATAAAACAAACTGTCAAACCAATACTCGAGGGAAAACAAAGAGTACGCTGGTCGTATACTCGAGGAATACTCATGGCAACCATCCGTGTTTAAGAGACAAAAATAATGCAGCATTTCTCCTAAGTCTCTAAGACGAAATCTCAACTACCATATCCACTTCTGTAATTGAGATCCAGAGATTCAATGAAAATTGATACATCTGGAATGGGTTCAGTTGCAGAAGCTGACAGCTAGAGAAACTTGCTCAATATCTCAACTACCGTATCTACTTCTATAATTGAGATCCAGAGAAACAATGAAAATTGATACATATGGAATGGGTTCAGTTGCAGAAGCTGCCAGCTAGAGAAACTTGCTCAACTACCGTATCTACTTCTATAATTGAGATCCAGAGAAACAATGAAAATTGATACATATGGAATGGGTTCAGTTGCAGAAGCTGCCAGCTAGAGAAACTTGCTCAATATCTCAACTACCGTATCTACTTCTATAATTGAGATGCAGAGAAACAATGAAAATTGATTCATCTGGAATGGGTTCAGTTGTATAAGCTGCCAGCTAGAGAAACTTGCTCAATATCTCAACTACCGTATCTACTTCTATAATTGAGATGCAGAGAAACAATGAAAATTGATTAATCTGGAATGGGTTCAGTTGCAGAAGTTGCCAGCAAGAGAGCATTAAATGTCACTCGTTCTGCCAGCGGTCCTTCCTTTCAGATTTTCTACCAGGGTATACTTTCTAAGTATTTTACACTCCAAGAATAACTACAAGGCAAAAACAAAGTTTAAAAAATAAGAAGAACGTTTGTGAGAATAGACAAATTTACAAGGTATTTCAAAGGGTGTAGAGGGAAAAAATCCCCCTAGGAAATATATATGCAAGTAGATGGCGATGATCAACATCGGGGACCTCGGTTATACTATACCCTCATACATAAAATACGTAGAATAAATTACTGGAACATGATATACACTGTTATAATTATTTTTCACAAAATGCGTCTTAGAATTTTTAGCGAAGGTAGAAAACTGAAATTGAATTGATATTTACATTTCTTTAAAAAAAAAACGCTACAAACATTTCATTTTCCTTCAAACATATTAAATTCTTTAAAATATTCACCCTTCTGAATAAAATTTTAAATGGCTGCATTTATTTCAACATTTCTAAAAAGATGGCAGAATAATTTTTCTTCTTGCAAAATCTCTTTGAATATCTCCATTGAAGCAAATTTAATCAAAACGAATGTCGCATCGTCCATCACGCTGCAACTCATAAGGCAATTAGTTTCCAATTACCGTAGCGTCATTGATCAAACATTTGAAAATATCACCCTTTTTGAAACTGGTGCCTTTGTCCCCGGTCTGAGTTAATGCATATTTTGTACACTCTCTCCCCTTGAGTGAAATCGTTAGTATATCTAACACAAAAAGCTACTAATGAAAAATGAATTATCCAGTCAATTTGTCAGCTGTAAATGTTAATTTTGCGTGAACAATGCACATATTAATTTAACAAATCGCATCAAAATAGGGACCGATACAAAGATTAAATGCATTTTTATTTTTTATATCGTTTTATCTCTTCAGAAACTTCTCGTACAATCTCAGCTCTTTCCGATTTTCGACTGTGTGGACGTATGTTATTTGAATATTATGAAGAAACAGTTAGACACACAACACAGTATCTTAAATGTTTGTCAGAGATGTATTTCTGTGGGGTTATGGCAGAAGTTGATATGTCCGTTTTTGTCATTTTGTGTTAATTCTCCCATTTTATAGAAAATATTTCTCAGCCTGTTGGGGCAAAACTCGGTGTGTCAGTCATTATCAAAACAAAATATATATACTGTTACCGGAAAAACTTAAAAAATGTTTATTTGTACTGATTTTAACAGCTTATCAAAGTTAACATTGCTTCTCCTGTAAACTAAGGTAAAGCGAACATATCAAGTTCTGTTATAACGCCACAGATTTGTCATAGCCTGAGAAAGTGCGATCATATTAATTTTTGGTATATCAGAAAGAGATTAAATATGAGAAAAATATGAAAAATTCATGTATTGCCATAATTGTATAATATCCTTAACTGTCCTGCTACCCCTCTTATTTCGCTTGAAATATTCAGCGTCGTTCCGACCACAAACTTGCGCAATGCTTAAGCAGAGATTTTTACTGACTTTCCTAGTCCAACGTTTTCTCGTTTTACGTTGCCCTTTACTGTCCACACAATGAGCTCTGGAAAATGTTTTAATTAATGTAAGGCTTGCCCCATCATTGATATCTTTTAAAAAGCTACTAAAAAACTCTCAATTACAAATCGGTAATGCAGTTTATCTCATTCGACATTTTTTTTTCTTTTCACAATTATTTCTTTTGTATTTTGATTTATGATATCTCCCAATACACAATCAAAGAAAGAACAGTAATGCGGAAGTGACACAATATGTATGGGTGTGGTGGAGGTGTTACAAGTTTATGATATAAAAGTTTGGAACTCTCTTGTCTCTGCCTACTTTAATAGAGAAATTACATGATGTATCAATCAGTATACAAAATACGAGTATATCAATCAGGCGTACAAAATATGACAACCTCCATAGCCTAGTTTGTAAGATGTCTGTCTCCCAATCCTTTTGACTTAAGGCCTCTTTAACATCTTTCTGGTTGGTAGGAAGAAATGCCACATGGCAATACACCAGCCAGGTTTTACTGTATACAACGAAAGTGTAATACAATACAAAATATACGTTTAGTTTTGATCCTTCTGGAACTTATTGCTAGTAAATAAAAAATATAATAAAATAAATAAATAAAAAATTCAA
Organism: Odontocerum albicorne; assembly: GCA_949825065.1. Classification (NCBI taxonomy): domain Eukaryota; kingdom Metazoa; phylum Arthropoda; class Insecta; order Trichoptera; family Odontoceridae; genus Odontocerum; species Odontocerum albicorne. The sequence goes on along the minus strand of OX463853.1, from coordinate 37,787,312 downwards.
TAAGTAAATAAAATATAATAATATTTACAGTAAGGAAATGAAATATAGTTTAAATCTTTATTTTCGTTTTATCAATCGTAGTTATTTTTTATTCCTTAACTTGAAATTTTAACAAGAAGAATTATTATAAAAAACTTCATGGAAAAATATTTTGTTGTAACAAAACTATTTTTCCCATATGGGAAAAAGGGGCAACTTGCTTGAATAATAAATTATCTTCTTTCTGTTGTTTATAGTTAAGGCATTAACGTTGTGGAGGTTTAAAGACATCGTAATTTGATAAAAATAAATTACAATATCTTCTTTCTAGTTTCCATGCCAATTTGATTACATTTTTTCTGAGAAACACTATTAGAAAATAAACTATTGGTTTTAAAATATAACGCTCCAGTGAAAATTTAATTAAGCTATGTAATTTTGATAGCTTGTATTATTTTGGGGTTAAACGCACGTTTTACACCCTGGGTCCGATTTTCGACAGTTACTAAAAAAATAATACATTATAAAATTATCGAGAGTCATATACTAAATTGTCGATTTAAAAAATATTTTTGGTTAGTTGGAATAATGATTTGTACATGTTAATAATCTCGGAATATTGGATAAATTTGATGAGCCTTGCTGTTTAGGGGCTGAATGTATGTTTTCTACACTAGTTTTTTGGGTTCGAATTCCGATCGGGGCTTAAAACGAATGTGTGTCAATCAGATTGTTTTAAAGATTGTCGTTTTTCAAAAATATTTGTGGTAAGCTAGATATATGATTTCTGTATGTTAATAAGCTCGTTACGTGGATTTTTTCTTAAAATGTACTCGTATCTCTGTTGATAATTTGGCCAAGTAACAAGAGGAAATATAAAAAGTCAACAAACCCTTATCATCCTGCGTCATTATTGGATTGTTATATGTGTCGCAGTAGGTGTTGTGGGCTAGTGAACGTAAACTGTCACTAGTGAGTGTAAACTTTCACTTAAGTAATCAATAAATGTGTACCACGGTGTTATACGTTTACATTAACTTGTGAAAGTGTACTTCCAATTTCGTAAATGAACGTTTTAGAGCATGGACATGCGTGCATGGCTATGATTTATAATGTATTCTAACAACTCTTTAACATGATGCAGTAAATCAAAACTTGATTTGAAACGTATCTGTGGCGTTCGCACGCTCGGTCAATGACCGAGCATACGACCTTTGCACATCTTGACAATTCAAAACAAACAAGTACAAAGTCCACACGCCGGTCATTCAACTCATCGCCGGGTGTGGAGCGCATTCCATGCTAGAGTGAGAGGGCAGCACATCCGTCGCGCCAGTTCCCAAATCTGAATGATACCTACATACAACATTAATCGTAGTGCGAATGCAGAAGCGAGACGGCGGCATATCGAGCACGGATTCCCGCACACATTCAGGAATAGTATAAATACCTACGTCTATCAAATAAATTCCTCTTTCCGCATTGCGATCTAAAACGAGTTTTATTTATCTACAAATCATCATCATCTCTCCCTTAAGGACATAGCACCTAAATATCTATATTGTTTGATTTTAAACTAACGTTCACCAACCCAAATAAGTAAATGTGAACAAATACTAGAAAGGATATAGAATAACTAGAAAATATGGATTGATTATTTACAAACAATCAATTCCTTCCACATTCGCAGATTATAAGCGAGAAAGTGAACACTCACCATAAGAGTTTACATTCAATTAAAACCTACTTCCATTGTAGATATATTGTATATATTCTTAATATTTGTTCTAACATCAAAGTCGTCACTATCCTTCAGCAGACATCCTGGCTTTTATATCTCACTTTCAGAATTTATTGTACCCAAATTTATTTTCTCACTAGTGAGCGTCCTTCTAGTAATTGAGAAACATATATCTATTGAAGTGAAAACTTACTGTAAAACAGCGCTTTATAAATAATATTTTCTTAATGATAATAATTTACGCGGTTCAATATTCTGAAAGACCTTATACAACTGACACGAAGTACCGCAAAGGCCTAAACAAATTATTTCTAATACGTAATAAATTTAATTTGAAAATTTACTCGTTATAAATTAAAAAAGAGAATAACGAGTAAGAAAGCTTCTTATAAGATAGATAATATGTTGCTCCTGCGAAGTACGAGTATTACTAGTTTATGAAAACAAAAATTATATTCACCAAGTTATTTAGCAGAATAAGAAATGAGAGAAACATATGGATTCTTGGAAAAATAATTTACTCAACAAGCTTAAACTTCTAAGCAATAAAAACCTTCCAATATCTGAGTATAAATTAACTTAATATTTTGGTATATTAAATTATTGGCCGAAAAAAATTAAACACACACTTCGTGCGATTTACTGGGGTTTCTGTAATGTATCTGAAGGACTGTATACACATCATATGTCTGTATACATATTTATTTATTTAATTAACGACACAACAGTGTCTTTATATACAAATGAACATGTGACAAGTTATACAAGTACTTAAAATTATTGACAAATAATACAAAACTTTATCTTAAACTAACATGAAGATACAAAAAGCAGTAGTAATAATAAATTACAGTGATCGTTTTAAAATTATTTAATAATCTTTGAGAATTTTGTGGGAATTTTATGGATAGATATTGAGATATAGAAAACACATGGCCTCATTAGTAGAGTGAGATGCAAGTTGCTTTGCAGAATTAAAAGCTTCATACATGGTGATGCAGGGTTACTCAACTCCAGAGGCAAAGTATTGTCCTTAATGTTTCATATGTACATACTGTATATATAGTATGTCTATACTGTGTTAAACAGTAGTATATGTTACATATAATATGTATATATGTCATATCATATACATATGTCTGTACTATATACATATCATATGTCTATACTGTATATATACATGTCATATGTATATACTATGTCTGTATACATATCATATGTCTATACTGTATACATATCATATGTCTGTATACATATCATATACATATGTCTGGTATATGTATAATTCAATCACTTCTATCAGTGTGATCGTCACAGAAGTTCAAGTAAGTGGAAATGCAGAATATCGATATAATACATTATAAGAACGTGTTATCACTTAACTTTACTATAACATTAAATAGTTAATACGAGTGTATTGAAAAATAATATTTTTATCAATAAATAAATATTATATCTGATACCTTCCATAAATTTTTATAAGGTTTTTAAGATTCGTCTGAAGCGTTTGTTTGTTATTTTATCCGACATTTATATGACTTCTGTATCTCGATTGATGCGGATTTTCATATCATAGAATCCATTTTCATTTTAGATAAGTTTCTTGTCTCAACTTGTGTGATTTTGATGTACGAGGATTTCATGGAACGTAATCATATCTACCACATAAATTGAATAATGATTATTTATCTGACATTATTGTTTTGTTTTATTTATTGTATTTGTTTCAATAAAAACAAATCTAAAGCCTTTTTTAATATTAATTTATTTTTAATTTATTTGTGACAAGACACTCAAGAACTGTATTTGAGGCAAAACTAAGTTGAATAAGACCCATGCATAGACCCAGATAATGCTACACTGACAATGGGTTGGCACACCCGAGAAACAGTGGAAAAGTTAATGATATTGCTTTAGACTCAAGATCGTTTCTAATGGAAAGTCGGCCTCCTATATACAAAGCTCTATAGATTGTTTAAAGTTATGTGTGAAATATTCAGGTTAATAAACTTTAATGATATTTAACTTAAACTTTGAGTGCGAAATATAAAAGAAAAAAAGCATTCAACCAGTTTTTACTCAAACATTTCTCGGAACTAAATTGTGTATACCACGATCATTAAAAACTTGTCACCACAAACAAAACGTAGGCGAAAAAAGGTTGAATTTATTCCATATTTAATTCGTTCAAAAGTATTGAAGTAGAACACACGATTGTTTGTAGAAGAAGGGCATCAAAAGTAAAACTAATAAAGAAGTTAGTATGCGATAGTTTGATCACAGTGATAAAACGTATACCAAAAGACTTAAAAGCCCGATTTATTTTTAAATATTTTTAAAATAAATCCGACTCTAAATAAACGGGTATTGAATTTGAAGGTGCAGGGAAGAAATACAAGCGTTTTTTTTCCACAAGATTGTTTTGTATGCAAAAGAAACTGTTACACATGATTCGCTGGAGGGTTGTTTTAGCTGCCAGACATGATTCGTTTAATATTAGTGTAAGTCGAGTATTTAGCTAGATTGCCCTTGAGGAGAGTGAGCTCTCTTGATGGCCCTATATAAAATTGTTCTTTGAATTGAATTGAAAAGAAGCTCTATTGGATGGTAAAAAATAAGCATATTTTACCACGAGATCTTGCCTCAAGTAAATGATCACCACTTAAGATGTACCTCAAATAAAAAAAAAAACTTTAGATTGTACTTTCAGTTATGTAGTGAATGTTAAGGGTTCTTACAATCTCCCTTAGTAATATTATTGGCATTATTACATGTAACTTTATTACAACACTATTACAGGATTTCGATACTGTCCGGTTCGAGTGTATACGTTTTTGTTATTCCCCATTGTCTTAATTTCTTATTGCTACACGCCGTTCGATATTCCTCGTAACTCTTCCATCATCTAAGTAAATACAACCTAAATAGCCGAATTCTCAAATTTGTTCTAATCTTTCATGTTTATCCATATATCATGTTTATTTTTCCGTTCCCACTCTTCTATCATCATGATCATATACCATACATTTACAATTTGAATGTCTAAAGTATTTGTTACATTATTATTTACAGTCAAGGTATTAACATTGTGGAGGTTTAAAGACATTGTAATTTGTTTGATTAAGCAATGTGTCTTTATTACATTGTTATATTTCAGGTCCATATTTTGATTACGAATGAAATAAATTCATTTAGTTATTTCAGACAGGATGCATTTTCTAACAGGTACCTTCTTCCTTTGATGACGAAATTCGAAGCGTTGAGAAAACAAGAGAGCATGCGCATGCACCTGCATATAAGCGCATTCAAATACCCAATCAGTCGCGTATGTTTCCTTTGTAAAATTGGAGCCCCGCGTGCATACGTAACGATGTCACTTTGCCTTTTACTCCAAACACTAATGCAATAGTCCTTTATTAAGGAAAACATCGCAAACTCAAAAAATGTACAAAGTCATTTCCATCAAAGTGCTATTAAGTAAGTAACTTTACTTATAATGTTCGTCTTATATGGCTTTGTAAATATAAGGAATTATTAGAAATAAAAAAAAATATAAGTCAAATAATGCTTTTATATCTGAGTAAAACTTTAAATAGTAAGGTCCAAATAAAAAGATCTCAATACTAAATACTAAATCTGAACTATATTTTTATAAAGTACTATGCGTATCCAGAAAGTAAGTGTACTGAGGCTCTCACGACCGGATGGATTTTATTTTCGACATGTTGGCTACACTTCCGTGTAGCCTGACCCTTCCCCTCCGCAACGAGACCGGTTCGAGGTCAGTACGTTGAGAAGTGTCGACGCGACAACACGTTTCGTGAAAAATGTCAATCCAATCTCCCGCCAAGTGCGAAATACGCGGCGTCATCCGTTATCTCGTTTGGAAGGGAAAACCTCCGGTTGAGGTTTATAATGAGGTGAAAACTGCATATGGTGATAAAGCTATGAATCGTACGAGTGTGTGCAAGTGGTGTCGCGAGTTTAAAAACGGTCACGTCACACCTCTTCACCCTCCGCCAAAAAGTTCAAAACCACAATTTCAGCCAAGAAAATCCTGATTGGGATTTCGAAAAATATATAATATTTATTTACACTTATTATAGTGAAAATCTTTATATTCGTCAAAAGTTAAATATGTTATAGTTAAAAGATCTTTCTTCGAAAGTCAAATAAACAATGAACACTTTTTCACCAAAGGAATTCTCATTATCCATCAACTGATGCAATATATTTTTAATGTCCCGTATTCCATATTAAAAAAGCACTGTCATTTCATCAATGATAATAGTGAAAACCATTCGAAGAATCGCTTACTGCTTCTGGTGATATGAAATACATTACTGCTTCTGGTGATATGAAATGTATTAATAACATATATGATACAGTTTAAATGGTATTATCCGTTTTAAACTGTTTGACCACCTTAAGGTAATGTCGCAGCAATTCCTGTTATGGCAAATGGCTGCACAACCTAATTGATGTGAAAATTATTATATTGCTGATTTGTAAAGAATAATTAGTACGTTGTTTTTTCTACTGGATTTTCCATATTTTGTATCTTCGTGAGTGATTACAGTGGTAATATTATATTTAAACTTACATTTTTGAAGTGTTAAAATTGAGAAACATTTTCTTTCATGAATAATTTTTCAAAAGATAAATGCCAGAATTTTGGAAAGATAGCAATTTAAATAATTACGTACCTATGTATATATTATTCTTACTGTAAATTCCGAATCAAAAGGATACATATAAAGTAAATTCGTATTTAAAATAATACTGACATTTCACTCTAATATAATGTATAAGTTTCCTTAAAAAAATTGTACACAAAGAAAGCATTAGACTGAATGTTGGGCTTTTATATTAGGTCCTTACATATGAAATTGGCGTTTTGCCGTACTGGCAACTTTGATCTCAAATATCTTCTCTTTGGTTAGGAATTCCAAATTCAAATTTATACAGCTATTTACTCAAGTATTTGTGTTTCGAAAATTATAATTCATTTGTTTTTTCCTCAATTGTTTTTTTTCTTTGCGTCACTCAGTTTACAAAATGGAAAACTTGAAATATCGCGTTATTTACGAGTACGAGTTCCACCGTGGCACCAGTGCTGCAGAAACGGCTCGAAGGATTAATGATGTGTATGGCGACGGTGCCGCAAAAGAAAACACAGTGCGTTTTTGGTTCCAACGTTTTCGTTCTGGAAATTTCGACCTGCAGAAAAAGCCCCGTGGACGGCCGGAGACCAAAGTTGATAATGAAGAATTGAAGGCTATTGTGGAAGCGGATCCATCGCAAACCACGTCCGAGTTAGCTGCAGGCTGCGGTGTTAGTGATAAAACTGTTTTAATCCACTTGAAGCAAATTGGGAAGGTGAAAAAGCTTGAAAGGTGGGTACCTCACGAATTGAGTGAAGCAAATCAACAAACGCGCGTTGACTGCTGCGTTGCATTACTCAACCGGCACAATAATGAAAGGATTTTGAATCGAATCATTACCTGTGATGAAAAGTGGATCCTGTATGATAATCAAAAGCGCTCATCGCAATGGCTGAACCCTGCCGAACCAGCCAAACCATGCCCCAAGCGAAAATTGACTCCAAAAAAGTTACTTGTGAGCGTTTGGTGGACTAGTGCTGGTGTCGTTCACTACAGCTTTCTTAAATCTGGCCAGACGATTACGGCAGATGTCTTTTGTCAGCAACTGCAAACCATGATGGAAAAGCTAGCTGCTAAACAACCGAGGCTGGTTAATCGCTCTAGGCCACTGCTGCTTCATGATAACGCTAGACCACACACTGCACAACAGACGGCTACCAAATTAGAAGAGCTTCAATTGGAATGTCTAAGACATCCACCGTACTCTCCGGACCTTGCCCCAACAGATTACTATTTTTTTCGAAATTTGGATAACTTCTTGCAAGGGAAAAAATTCAACTCCGATGGGGTAGTCCAAACCGACTTCAAAGATTTTATTGATTCCCGTCCGAATGGTTTTTTCAGTAAAGGGATCGATGAACTACCTATGAGATGGCAAAAGTGCATAGATAGCAATGGTACATACTTTGATTAAATAAATATATTATATTAAAAAAAAATCAACTTTATGTTCCTCCCAAACAAAACGCCAATTTCATATGTAAGGACCTAATATATACCAATATATAATATACCGATGAAAAAGATCAAAAGAATAAGGTTGATGTGTTGCATCAAATATTTTTAATTAGTGTGTTACATACGACTGTATTCCTGTTTGCACTCAAGTAAAAGTTGTTCTGCACCGCGCGGCGGATGCAAAGCTCCGTTACACCTGTGATATGCAAATGCGAAGCCGCCGCGACACCTCCACCCTGTACCCTACATCCTATATCCTACACTCCGCAAGCGGCTCCTAAGCCGGTGTCGCACGCTTGTAGCAATGCTGCACCACGTGCAGGGTTGTCGAATACAACGTTTTCCTTTGAACTTCAAATTTTTATTGCTATCAATTAATTTGAGAGATTTTGAAAAACTTTTATGAGAATATCATATTGGGAGTTCTGCGAGCAACTGAAATAATCCCTCCACTATATTTCATTATTTCTGCAATAAAACATCATGTCTGATCTTCTACGATTTGTTTTAGAAAAAAAATGTAACAATAACATGAATTTAGGCAACTTGAAATCAGTTTATTTAAGAATGCGATGTATTTGGATCTCACGAAGATATTTACAGAAATTCATTTACCATTCATAATGTGACACTTATTTATTTCATATATTATATACTAATACATTAATTTAAGTCGTTCAAAGTTAAGTCCCAAATTTGTAGTCCAACCTTGACAATACATACTAACACGAATCTTTACTTTTTCTACGGCAGAAATAAGTATTTAAAATCAATTTTCTTAAAAATATGTCGTAACTTCCTGATTTAAGGAAGCCACGTTGTTTCATTACCTCATTTTAACGTATGATATCTGACTTTGAATGCAAATCACAGAATTTTGAGATTGATAATTAGTTTTTAGTTTGTAGGCTGGGCTATAAATTCTTATGTGGATTCTGGGTTTCAATAAATTTATTTCCCAAGGGAGAAAATCTCATTCTTAAAAGAAACTTGGAATATATTTCCTGAGTCACTACATTTGATTTTTTTTTTTAATTATAAGAATAAACTTGTACACGAAATAAATAAAATATTCATATGGTGTACCAGAAACTTTACTCTTTTTGTTATGTTTTTCGATTTCTCGAATTTATATTAAATTATTGTTTAAAAAAAAAACGAATATTAAACTGAACAAAATCTCCTATTGATTTTTTAGTACAAAACATGGTCACCTTGAAACTTTTTTCCATATAAATATGCTTCTGGGAACACACCCAAACTACTGAAAATAAACCGAATAAATTCGATAAAGTTACAAAACAACTAAACTCCCTCCCATTGGCATCGTATTCGAAATAACTTTGTCAACTAAACACCACTAGTATACAGCAATGTAACAGTTATCCTGTATGGGGCATCCATGTTACATCACATACCTCCACACCGCACCACCCCAGATTCATGCTGCCCTGGTAGACTGTCGACACTATTGTAGCAACTTGGCGGCTTTGCCTTCTACAGGGTTGTATTATTTCAAAACTTTTGTTCGTAATTTCCATTGTTTTCCTACTATTCTCTAGTGTTGTTGTTTTGATCTAGAATTTAAGTGAGATGGTAAAAGTGAGGGACTTGACTGCCTACTTGAGATCTATTAGTTCATGTAAAGATATCGTGTGGTATCGTCGTGGGCAAGTGTTGGGAAAAAGCACGAAAATTTTATAATATCAGGATTTTTTTAAGAAAAATGTTTCGTAATTTGCATTTTTATATTCGGATTTCTTTGAATTTTCTTGAACACATCCTATAGATAATCAGTCGTGCTTTATTTTATTAATAAAACATATTGCTACTATTTAGTAATGAATATATTTTCTTTACTTTTAGTTATTTTTCTTAGTGATACTTAAAACTTATTTTGTTATATTCGATTATATTATTGTTATTTGTTAATATTTAATTAGGCATTCAATCCCATAAATAAGATTATGTGTGACAATGTCCATTTAAAAAAAGCAAACTACTATAGCATTTAACATTTAATAAGTTTTGCACAATAAATTCAAAAATACACATATAACTGGAAATTTGGGGAGGCTTAGATGCGTGTAGTCGGGGCATGGTGAACGGACTGAAGAAAATGTTAATATTGTAAAGATCGTATAAGACACATTACAGAACACTCAAAGAAAACATGGTTAAGTGTTTTATATAACTGTTTATCATTCAAAATCAATTGAATTATTTTAAAAAATAGAGGGAAAATGGAGCAAGTTTGGAATGAAAATGCTAGTGAAAATTTCTTAACGACATCTTTTCGAAAAATACGAACCTACTTTTCAGACAATTTTATTGTTGTCTCATTGGATTCTAACCGAATATTTTGAAGAATTTCTCTGAGGTTATAATTCATTAAATCGATTAGATTTATCATCCTCAGTCCATTTTTAAACTTTCGTTTTAATCATGATAGCATCCCTGGTGGGATTATTACAACTTGTCAATCTCTTCCAAACTAACCAGAAAGTGGTTCAACAAGACTCATTTATATACGTTATCGTATTTAGTATGCGTTCCTATACGATTTTAGTTGAAAATTTTAAAGAATTATAGAATTCGTTTATGTTAACAAATGACAGGATTTCGCAAAAACACAATAAAAACTACTCATACTTGGCGCTTAATACAACGGTTAAGCTATGATTGCGCCAACACCCATTTATGCCAGCATATTGTGTTTTAAAATTCCGGAAATTATTAATTATGACTTTCAAGTCCTCTTACCTGGAGTTATTTATAGTTGTTTTTTAACTAGAAAAAAATCAAGCCTTTTAACCTTTTTTTCAAGTATTTAACGACATGGTTTAAAATGCTTTTAAACTACACATCATACAATCATGTTTGTAGGATGTGACCACTGAAGAGATTACCTGGATTTTATTATACATACCCTTTTGAGGCAAAGCAAACCATCAATGCCAGTTTTGTTGATCATGGTTATCGAGAAGCAGGTCCTGTCGGATGTAATAAACGAATACTCCAAAAACCCAACCGATTTTGCCAAGTGATTCAATGTAACTGGATGATTATAAACTTTTAGATCAAGCCTGCTTCTGGGATCTTAGCTACCTGCAAGGTTTTCTGCCATTACCCTTTCAGCAGCATTGCTCCTCCAATTGGTACTACCCAGTGTGCGTTAGATCTCGGTTGCACCGTCTTTTAGGCTCCCCACTCTTCTACACCCCATTTAACAGGGATCAACTAAGTATTTTACTTCTTCGAGTCTTGTTTAAGGACTTTCTAGTTGATTGGAAGACATTTACACATGGCAATAAATCCACCAGGTTGTACTGGATACAACGAAATTTAAAAAAATATGATTAATAATTACTTAGGAGGATAAATCTAATCGGTCTGGTTCCTTACAACGTCAGAGCAATTTCTTAAAATGTTCAGTTAGAATCCAATGAAAAAACCAATGTGTTGTCTAATAAAATATTTTCGTTTTCCTCGGATAGATGTCGTTGGGATGATTTTTTCACTTCAAACGTGCTGAATGTACATTGTTATGAAAGATAACAATAAATAAAAATATAAATAAATAAAAAAACAGTAGAGTGGATTTTTAAGCTAGTATTTACTCAAACAGTTAGAACTTTATTTGGGCAGTAATTTTGAAGGTGTAAGAAAATAACCGATGATTGATGGATTTTTACTACCGCAAAGGAAAAAATCTGATTCAAATGAAAAAATATATTTATAGTATAAAACGATGATGAGGTAAATGATAATCTGTATTAAATTCTGTTAGAAAAATCCATAATTGTGATACAATACTCGAAGATGGTGTTCGCTCAATAAGGTCAATAAACATTAAATAACAACCAAATTAAGGTTTTAATCAAGACTGTATCTACGACATAAAATATTGCTGAAATACTGATAATATAGAAAACCACCGCCCACGAGCAACTCCCAATACATTCAAGTTAAATTTGACATAAAAAATACGACATTGCTTTCCGGTCATTTTTAATAGAATAAATAGCACGTATGCTATGAATCATAAAATATTTTCTGGAAAATGGGTATAATAATCAAATTCTTTCAGTCGTGAAACTGCTGTACGTCGGATAGAAAAAAATACAACATTATTCTCACATACAGTTCCGTGACAGCGTTATCACTCGTTTAATGGTCGGAATGCAGAGATCTAAAAATTTTAACATCACACGTAAACTGCCGTGTACGGTACGATGCGAATGCATCATAAAACTCTGAAATGGCGTTAAAAATATAGCTACCATTTCTCAACGGTGAACACCAGTCGACAAGAAGATGAAATATATTCACTTAAGTTCGCTACGTGTGTTAACATTGTGAACTCAACCAGCCGAAGTTTCTGGCCCATTCAGCTACTATGCCAGTCGGGAATATCTCGAGTATTTGAATGCGGGAGTTCGTCCTACGGGAATAGCTCCAAGGGTTCAAAGATGCATCGAAATTACTTTGTGATTGTGAAATCACAAGAGAAAATACTCTTCCAAGTAATCTTTAGTGAGTGTTAATTTATGATTCTTTAAATTTATTTTGAGATTATATACTATCTTACTTTAATAATATTGATGAAAATACATTAAAAATTAGTTGAAAGAAATTGAAAGAAGGGTAGCGATAGGGAGCAAGGTTAATTGAGCAACTTATGTTTTATATTGTATAAATATCGTGCAATATCAACAGTAGCAAAAATGACTATATAATAATGTGTTGTTGTCCACCTTGATGTTTAGATGTGACAGTTAAACTAAGCACATCCAAGATTAATGGTGTAGACAATCGTATACTAAGAAAAAAATGCGGAGTGTCAATGTTTGAAATAAGGCGGAATGAAGATATCAGAAATGAATGGATGGATGTTTTAAGTACGATAAAAAAGGAATTTTAAGATGGTTTAGCGTGATGATTAATTTGATACGTCGTGATGATCTTGATTTATTTGTATTTAAAATAAAATACAAAATTCAGGAATGCGATAAAAGTGAGAGTGAATAATCGATAAATAGTAAACAGCGATGAATGGTCAAGTGAATAATAACAAGTCAAATGATTAACAATAAGTGCCCTTTATTCAACGATAAGTAGGTATATATAGATTTTCAGAACGGGACGCGTGACTGCGAGACAACGCGATGTGTTCTCGCGGGGACAAAATAACGTGATGTGAAAACAGCGAGACAACGCGATGTGTTCTCTTTCTACCTTGGAATGCGATGTAAATACTATTTGCGTGTACACAGTGTTGACGTTTCTGGTATGTGACAATTGTAGATATCCAGAGGTTGATTCATCGGTCGTTGACCCTGCATGTTAACAATATTTAGGGACGTGGGTACCCTACAATGGGTTGGATATGTGGAGAGAATGAATTACGAAAGAGTGACTAAATAAATAAACATCTCAGAAGTCTAAAGTGTGCGCAGAAGAGGTAGGCCGAGGAATATGGACCTAATGGACCAGATTATGGAAGAAGGTTAAGTGAGAAGTATGAATGATAAAATATTCCGCATAATGAGGTGTATAGATGTAAAGGAGGTAAAAGCTATTTGCTTCGATAGAAAAGTTTGAAGATCTGTTCTCTCTGCTTACCTCCCAAGGGACACGGCGTGATGACATGTATGTATTTATAAAAATAATAAGTGTCTCGGACACATTAAAAAGTGTGACTGGAAGAAAATATTGTCGTTGGCCCCAGAGAGCGAGCATTTGGGTTTAGAACTTCTGGAGAATGCAAGGAACTCGCGGTTCGTCATTGAACATATTAACAACACTACTGCTCGACGCGTACGAGTGTTGTTACCAGATGAACTCTTTTACCAGACTGGCACCATTTATTTTGAGAAACATCGGAAGTCGAATCCACGAAGTCAAGAATGTTATCACTAGGCAACGACAAACAATTTATGCACCTTCATTTAGAGATCGGATTCTCTTCAGAGAACTCTAGGATTCGAAACTAAACTCGGGATTCAAAACCACTGTTATTGACCGATTTTAAATAAAATTCTTCTTTTCTTTACCCTATCCTATATGTTTGAGGTCGGCTGCTTGGATCTTCTTCCTCCATTTCTCTCTATCTCGATAATTATCCGAGTCTCGTCGTGTTCTCTTCCACTTTCTTACGTATGGTATCTTTTTAAGTCTTCCTCTGCATCTATTTGGGAGTTCTCAATTCGTGGCTGTCTTTAGCGTGATTTTATTGTTCCGCGAATTTGATTTTAAATATTGCAAAATTAATATATTACATAAGTTGAGTATTAGAATAAAAAGGTATTGTATTAAGTTAAAACTAAGCTGCAGATACAAATAACAAATGGCGAAGAGTAGTAGACCAAAGAAAAAGTAGAAGACGATTGAGAAATTTTAACTAAGAAAAAGGTAAGAAGTATAAGAATTAGGAGGGCGCAAGATGTGTGGATGTGGACAAGAGCTGTGTGCATACACAGAAAGGTGTAGAGATCTTTACTATATGCTCGACTCAAAAGGGACATGGTTTGATTTATTTGATGTGTATACTCCAAATAAGGTTTATATTAATTTTAACATATTAATTTTGTTGGTGTATGTAATGTTTTCGAATAGTGGTAAAATGTTAATTAAATAAATTCAGTATGTAAAAATATCTCAGCTATTGTAAAAGAAATAAAAGATGAAATACGAACAAAACCAATATGTATAATGCAAATTGTGAGGACTATATTTGATAAATTGCATAGTTCACGTCCCCGATATTGTAAATTCCCGACATATCATGCTTTATGAAACACGTGGTCTCGGTTAGTGACTGACAATAAAATATTTTTAGTATATTTTTATAATACTGTCGGTAAGATTAGGTCAATAAAAAAAATCTCTTAGGTGGTCACCGCTTCGGGGTGCAAAACCAAGTCCCGAATTGTTAAGAATTCCATGGTCATTGTTTGTTTAAATAAAAGGGTCTATAATAAAATCTACTTTGTAGTTGTTTTCGATTGTAAAAATGGAATATTGTAATACGAGCAGTAACGGCTGGGGTAATAAGACCGCCCAGAGCTACGGTCCTTCTGTGAAGTCGCTAATGGACCAAAGTCCTTGTGTTGAAAAGATAAAAGCAAAGTATCATAAAAATCCATACGGTCCAGGATGAATAATAAATACCGTCTAGACTCCAAACCCTTTGTGCCGAATTGTAAAGAATACCGATGTCATTGTCTTTTAAATAGAGAGTTTTAGTTTCACGGCTGTAACTAGGCGGCATTAGTATTTTTTAAGTGAGAAGGAAATATTTATCTTCTCTTTCCCGCGATCTTGCTATAAAAGAGGAGAAATTCGCGGGCAGTCTTTCTTTTTGGCCTGAGACTCGACGCTGTTAGGACGTTCCTCCAAAACGCTGGTCGCACGGAAGACTGCCAGACTCATTTTCTCTGCTATCACAGACGCTTTAGGACGTACATCTACAATTTGGTGAATATTATTCCTTTTATTTTAATGCTGGATTTCGTCCGCACGTTAAACCCTCGCTCAACTTAAATTCTAATTGTTATTGTAATCCCCCTTGCTAGAATCGACAACACAATCTTCGTCTCATTTAAACTTTTTTTTTATTTTTTTTTATTTTTTTATCCATAATATAATAAACTGTTTTGTCTTAAAATTATATCTTGTTTAATTGTGTCACCTTGTCCCGCTGAGAGTTGAGAAAGAGTTACTCAGAGTTAAAGGAATCCAACGAACCCCTGAGATCTAAAGAGTACTTGCCTCTTTAAGATTCGGCTGAACAGAGCAGGCGTGTCCCACCTTGGTAAGATTGATTGTTGGTGAAATTGATTTATGTAATCAATTGTGTACATCTTATTATTGTTTCTAATATAGGAAAAAGGTGTGACAAAATGTTAATGCGAATTACTCGTATAATTCGAAAAAAAACTTTAAGTCCGAGAATTTATACGAGTTGTATGGGTGTAGAAGAAATGAATGATGTGTGTTGAGATATAAAAAGTTCTGGTACTATGTCTTCTCTGCCCGATGTTAAAATGGCGTGATGACATGTATGTATGTATCTAAACCACTTTTATTAAATATTATTGATTTAATAAGAACGTCTGAAATCAAATATTCAAAAAAATATTTTGCTATCTCATATTGAAACCTTTTTATTATAAGTTTATTTTTTAATCAAAATTAAAGGGAGTCGAGTTAGCAAAATAAACAAGATTTGTAGTACGGCAAATTTGTTTCTTTTTATACTTTCAACAAAAAATTGAATGTTTGGGTTTAAGTGTCCGTCTTTTTGTTAAGTATATCGACTTTGCTTTTTGAATCGATTTTTAGAGCAGCTATTTATATAGCATGGAAAACATTTATTCAAGAGCGAGACAAACTAAATTCATAGAACCTTCAAGAAATGTTCTTATTTCACAGTGTACAGACACGTAACTTACAAAAATGAAGCCCCAAATGAAGTGATAAATGGTAGCGAAATGAAGCTTAAAAACACAAATTCAAGTAAAAACACAATAATATATGTGATATTACGTCAAATTGTTCACACATCTCATTCCTCATTGAAACATTTTCTTAAAACTGAATATGTCAAAATTACATCGAATACAACAATGTTCCGCAAATCCTTACTGACTTCTGTGAATGATTCAAATAATCTGTCACAAGTCGTTTTACGTCTTAAATGAAATGCATCTCCCAGAGGTAGCAACGCGCATTCATTTGGCATGCAAAACAACGTATAAATTTTATATTCTCCTGGTACTTCTCCACTGACAGCAGTTTCTGGTTCTCTTTAATGGTAGGGTTGTTATTCGTATTGTTGGTGCAAAGCGCAGAGTTTTCAGCTCACAACTTACGCGAGTTAACGAAAGAGCGTTTCTAAGATTTTCTGTAAGCAATATACTTAAAAAAAATAATCGTTGCATTGAAAATCTTGATATACGATTGTTTTAACCTCTCAATATTGATATACCACAGTTTTTTTTTTTAAGATGACTAGTTAATGTGTATTGGAAGGTTTTCGTTTTTGGTTAGATATTTTCAGGAATTCTTTAATATGCAACTGTAACCTCAAAGCTTACACAAAAAAACACTAAATTTAACCTCCTCATTCCTTCTCATTAGCATAATGTCTCCACAAAATTAATTTGTTTGCATTTCCAATTCAATTTATACGTGCTTTTGACAATACGAGAAATTTCGTAACCGGTTAATTTGTAATATCATCTATTTAAAAGAAAAAAATAAGTATATTTATTACCGTATTTAATATGCATTTCCATAGCATTCCCGTTAATTTTTTTTAAGATCATAAAAAAAACTAACAAAATTACGCAAAAACACTTTTCGTAGTTTGCACAGCGATAAAATTGCTATGTTTGTGTCAACAACGTCAATTTATGCTAAAGTATTGTACTATATTTTATATCTCTTAGAATATTTTTGCTTTTAAGTCCTCAAGTCCTCATACCTGGGATAAATTATAATGAACATATACGAGTATTTTCTGACTATTTGAAAAGAAATATAGCTTTGTTCAAATAAAAATATATATGGGGCAATTTCAGTTGAGTTTTTTGTATTAGAGATTTAGCACAAATAAACCAAAACGCCGTACCCTGTTAGGGTAGGCAGAAGATAGAGCGCCAGATTGTCCTTTCTCATACATATAGTACATACCATAATGACTTTTCCTGCAGAGGTAGACA
Organism: Odontocerum albicorne; assembly: GCA_949825065.1. Lineage (NCBI taxonomy): Eukaryota > Metazoa > Arthropoda > Insecta > Trichoptera > Odontoceridae > Odontocerum > Odontocerum albicorne. The sequence goes on along the minus strand of OX463853.1, from coordinate 37,769,742 downwards.
GAGAGGGTTGAGTGCTAGATTTTTCTAACTCGGCATGCTTATGTCGCCTTTACATCCATACTTTTCATATGGCTTTTTACACATTTGCATTACATTTATTTTATAAGTCTTTATTCGTTTATTCGTTCTAATTCCCAAACAGTGCACTTTTTATTTTACTCACCATATCATCCTTTCGTTCCCATTCCGTATTCTGTAATGCATTGTCCCCTCATATATTTTTCTAACTGCACGCGTTTCCACAGGATTTATTCGACTTCTTTCAGTATATTTCCACGTTCACGTTTCACTCCCATATGTCAAAGTTGATACTTACATACAGTTGTAGACTATCATCTTAGTAGATTTAGATACCGTTTAGTACCCCCATTGGCTTTGTTTTCTATCGCTGCACACCATTCAATATATATTTCGTACTCTTCCATCATTCGAAAAAAATACTTAACAAATACCAGAATTCATCAACTTTTTCTAATATTTTATTGTTCACTCCATATCTCATTTATATTTACAACCAACCAAAAAACCTCAAGTAAAAAGAAAATTAGAACCAACGGGTTCCGAACCCACAATCTCCGGCTTGGAAGACAGGCGTCTAATAAACTAGGTCATATTTATGAAATAAATAAAATAAACTGTTCAATAGTTCATCGAATTTAACATTTTCATTGATAAGTTGAGGTATTTTTATGAGATCCTTGAAGCTCTGACTTATTGAAATTTTTCCACATAGTGTATTTAACTTCTAACTTTGCTAATTTGTCTCCAAAATACATAAAATTCAACATCTTGTGTATTTAACCTTTAACTTTGCAAATTTGTCTCCAAAATACGCAAAACTCAACATCGTGCAGTTAAATTTTAGTGGTTAAATGTGTCGAGAAAGTTTGAGATAATTTTTCAATCAAGATCAGAGAGTTGAGTATTTTTTTAACTTTTTATTGTTCCTTTGTAAAAGATTCCCTTATTTTCACGAAACTCTTAGTAATTTAAAATTTATCGATTTAAGTTAAAGTTATATACTGACTTAACATAATTAAAAGTACATCATACTAATTTCAGATTATAAAATATTTTTTTGTATTTTATTTTCAATTGACTATGCACTAGTGTCAGCCCTGGTGTGTTTTATGGAGAAAGTCACGGATGAAAAGTTTAATAGTTATATGAGACTCTGTAGACTATGTAAATTATCCTAAAGAATTTATATTATATTTTTCTTTTAAGTCACATTAAAACTAGAAATTTTATCGTATTTTGAGCATGCAAACTTTAGTCCATAACAGGGTTGTTAAACATTTTTTTACACGTGAGTTATTTTTTTTGAAGTTTGACATCGTGACTTACCAGTGTATAGGAAAAAATATAAAATTATAATCAGATATATTATTATATATATATAATAAAGGTGTGCAAAAGAATGAAGTGTCAATGGGCCGGACACGTAGCCAGAATGTCAGACTCCCGATGGACATCCGAAATAATCAAATGGTACCCAAGAGGCATAAAGAGTCCCAAAAGAAGACCAAAGATACGCTTGATAGATGAAATCAGGAAGCATGGCAGCATCACATGGCTTCAACGAGCAAAAAAACTGAACTATTTGGAGTCAGCTTGGGGTGACCTTCAACCAGCAGTGGATCTACCCTGGTTGACAATGATGATGATAATGATATAATAAACATGATTTATACTTTAACAAATGAATTATATAATGGAGAAAAAATACTAGAAACGTATTGAATGCTGGTGTATGCTATAGGAATGTCAATGGGATCTTTGGCATTGTCGAGATTTAGACATTTTAAAACACAACTTATTCTGTTTTTCGTTTTACTTATGAGAATCGACTGAAATAATATTTATAGTACATTTACTTAAAAGCATTCCGCCATCGATTGGTTGGAGACCTTTGGTGTATATGCCTATATTATATAATATATTTGTACTATTTTCTTTGCCATTTTATCACTAAGCGTATGTTTTTCGTCAACTATACTTGACTCTTCACCCAGAGAAACCCAGTAAATGATACAAGTATAAGTAAAAAGGGAACTGTGCCACCTAGGCATAAAATACATGTGGTGCAAATAGATTTGTTTGATGTACGAGTATGACTGAGGTAATTTGCAGAAATTTCATTGCGTGTGCGAAATTTTGATGGCTTAAACCCGTTTTATAGGCGCTTGCAAATTCAGAAAATTAAGCTCAATTTAACAGCTCATTTTGATGTGTTCTCGAATATTAAATATATTTTATACGATGCTGTAAATTTATTGGTACGAATATAATAACGTCATCAAACATATAAAGATTCAATTTAATTCAACTCAACTCAACGTAACTTATATAATAAAAATTTAAGTCAAAACTTAATGACTAGAAAATGTGTTCTTATAACTTTAAACCATTGTTTCCTTCGAATTGTTAATTTCTATGATATATACTTGTATGGAAAAACACCCATGATAACGCTGCAAAAATTGAGTTATTTTATATATTCTATAAATGGAAAAATACCTGGAAGAAATTAGAAATGCAACATTCATTGAACACGATGAAGATACACAGCATTCTTAAAATTAATTATGTCACATAAAGGATCACCGAAAAACACATTCTAAAGTCTCATCCAACCACACTCACAGCCAGAGTCCTCAACAATACCCATTCTGTAACGTTGACTAGCCACTACTTAGTGGCCCATCTGCAAACGACACATGTCTGACACTTACATCTTGTTCATTCTCATACTATGAAACCTAGTTTTCAAAGGGATCGATTGCTGGATGTGTTATTTTAATATTTTAAATCTAAAAGTGTTGACCTTAAGAAGAATTATTTATAATTTATTGATATAAATAAGTATTCATATTAACAATTTACAACTCTTATGTACGCCAAAAAAAGTATATTTAAGTTGGCCGAGGGTTTATGTCAAATATAACTTACTTTTACGATGAAAGTTAGGTATCGATAAGTTTCCTTACTTCTTGAATTTGTTGTTTCACCCTTTTTTATGGAGTCATTCTTATTACAACGTAGTTAGTTATTTCAGTTAACTATACCATTCGCTTAAATCAACTCGCTTAGCAAGCTTTTTTATCTGGTTAATTTATCTCTTCCTACGCAATCATCTACGTTTAATAGTAGCCAGAATTTCTTTTAAAATTATCTTCAGTATTTGATCATCAAATATTCTGTGTAAACTCCCAAACAATTTGAACTGTCCTGCCTCTGTTACTGTGTTACTCTGATTTTGGATAATTTTATCCATACCTTATATATAAATTAAGGAATTAAAAATAAAAATTGGTCTATAAAGCAAAAAAGTAACCAAATTGTAATTTCTAAAGTAACAAAAAGTGCAATAAATATAATTTCATGTTCATTAAGTCTTAAAATTGTCAAAATGACACTTCTTACGCTTAACCGTGAAGTATAAAAAATTCGCAAAAGTGTCAAAAATCCCTCGTTTTTGTTCTTAAATAACAAAAATCTCAAAAATTCCAATTCTTGGTAAAAAATGTTGAAAATTCGCATAAATGACCCTACGCTGATTCATAAATGACAAAAGTGTAAAAAATATACTTTTTCTTCTTCTTCCCAGTATCATGTTAGGTCCCCCAACGTTGAATATCACTTGAGAGTAGACATCTTTGTCCCCGGCAGCCCGAAAAAGATCTCCAACGCACCTTATGCCAGTCGAATCACGTATATTCGGAGCCAGGAGATTTGCCCCCTGCCACCACCTCTTCGGCTTTCTATTTTGCCTTGGATGATCAGGTGCAGTAATTTGTACTTTGCTCCTCTAAGTACATGACCCAAGTAGGACACCTTTCGGATTTTAATATTAGTCAGCAACTCTCAATCAACTTTGGCTCTTTGAAGAACCCTTGTGTTGCTGACCATATCGGTCTAGGGTATGTGTAGCATTCTCCGGCACATCCACATTTTGAATGCTTCAAATATACAAAAGTGACAAATTACCACTTTCAAACCCTTAAAATGCTAATATTCCAAAAATGCTTCCTGGGCCTGAAAGTGCAAATATATCGAAAATACAATACTTGGGTTTTAAACCGTAAAAGGGTTGTCTTTAATAATTTAAAAAACTTTATCCGAAAATCAAAGCCACTATATATATATATGTTAATATATAATACTGTTGCGTTTAAAGGAGTGAAAACCAAATTCAATTATCTATTTTAAAAAATTAAATAGTGAAGAAGATACGTCAAAATAAACCAAAATAAATAAATAATCACTAAACGCGAGCAGATTCACTAAATAAATACACTTAACAATCTGTGATAAAATAATGTAATTAATAAACAATGGAATCAGCATTATTCGAAAAAACACACGAATCCAATTAGCGTAGGCCCTCAAGCAAATAAAGTAAATTAATTCATTTTTCATTCAAAACAGAAATGGAGTATTTATTATATATTTACTTGTGAAATTAATATCATGTTTAATTATTGTTTTCTCAATTCCAAGTATACATCGCCAATTCTGATTAATTGGTGTTTTAAATAAACAAGTAAATAAATCATATTTCACTGACAAATCGCATCGAGTTATTATTAAAACGTTTTCCAAACAAGTTTATCATGGTTAAATAATATTTTTTTTCTATGAAAGCATGAAAATATTTATATAATTGTTTACGAATTTTAACAATTGATTCGTAGAAAGTATTTTTTTTTCTGCCATCCACCTACTCATCTGGTCAAATAAATATTACAATTAAAATGTTTTAAAATTATAACACTTATGAATAAATAAACATTTTTAATCCAAACGTTAGCATAGGGGGATTACATTAAAATTTAAGTATATCTTATAAAGTATATTTTATCAAAAAAATAATGGAACGATGTGACGAATACGAACTCCCCCTGTACTTAGCCTTTGTGGACTACGAAAAGGCATTTGACTCAATCAAAAAAACTGCCATACTAGAAGCTCTAAAGACACAAGGTATTGATAGAGCATACATTCAGTTGTTCAATAACATCTATAAGGATGCAACAGCAAAACACATCTCCACAAATCCTCGGAAACCTTCCGAATCGGTAAAGGAGTTCGTCAAGGAGACACTATTTCCCCAAAATTATTCACAGCTACACTGGAATACATATTAAAAAAACTAGAATGGGAAAGTAAAGGGCTGGCGATTGATGGAAAATACCTGAGCCATTTGAGATTTGCAGACGATATCGTTATATTCTCACAAAACCCGAATGATCTTCAGCACCAACTGCAAGAATTGGCAGAGGTCAGCAGGAAAGTTGGTTTAAAAATGAATATTTCAAAAACCAAATATATGATGAACGGCTTTGCTACCCCAAAACCAATAAACGTAGATGGAAAACCGCTAGAACTTGTCCAGGAATATGTGTATCTAGGCCAACTTATTTCCTTTATAGGTGGCATATCGGAGGAAATAGCACGAAGGACAAAACTGGCGTGGAGCTCATTTGGACGTTTGAACAACATCTTCAAAAGTAATCTCCCAATATCCTTGAAGCGAAGGGTCTACAACCAGTGCATTCTTCCAGTACTTACGTATGGCTGCGAGACATGGACGCTCACAGTAAAGAACACGCAAAAGCTCCAGACCGCACAAAGAGGCATGGAGAGATGCATGTTAGGATATACTAAAAGAGACCGTAAACGAAACACCTGGATTCGCAATATAACAAAGGTAGGAGACGTTATAAAGGTGTGCAAAAGAATGAAGTGGCAATGGGCCGGACATGTAGCCAGAATGTCAGACTCCCGATGGACATCCGAAATAATCCAATGGTATCCAAGAGGCATAAAGAGGCCTAGAAGAAGACCGAAGGTACGCTGGATGGACGAAATCAGGAAGCATGGCAGCATCACGTGGCATCGGCGAGCAAAGGACCGAACTGTTTGGAGTCAACTTGGGGAGACCTTCATCCAGCAGTGGATCGACCCTGGTTGACAATGATGGTGATGATGATGATATTTTATCACAGAAAAAATATTGATATAGATTAAGATTGTGAAATCTTAAAATATTTAATATCAAAATACACTTTGTAATATTTATATAACAGATTAATTTATATGTTGTTTATAGTTAAGGCATTAACATTGTGGAGGTTTAAAGACATTGTCATTTATTTTTATCAAACACTGTTTATTCCACTTTTTTATGACGGTATAACCCTACCGGTTTCAAGGCTTTCACCTCATCTTCAGGGGAGCGCAAACAAGACTACTATAAATGCTGTTCGAACTGTCACCGATATACACGCTTCAACGGTTGGCAGCTGGGGGGGGGGGGGGGGAGAAAGGCATGGGACAATTTCGGCCAAGAGCGGAGAGATTTTGGGTAAATAACTGTTCAACAGATGGCAAGCTCTTGGCCGAAATTGTCCCATGCCTTTCTCCCCTCCTCTCCCCCCCCCAGCCCCCAACCGTTGAAGCGTGTATATCGGTGCCAGTTCGAACAGCATTTAGTCTTGTTTGCGCTCCCCTGAAGATGAGGTGAAAGCCTTGAAACCGGTAGGGTTATACCGTCATAAAAAAGTGGAATAAACAGTGTTTGATAAAAATAAATTACAAAGATTAATTTATATAACAGGTTAAGAAGCCCACATATTATTTTTTATAGTGTATTAGAAAAATAACAGAATCTTTAATACAATATAATATAGAATATACATAATAATTCAGTTAGTAATAATATATTTAAAATGACTGCAAATAAGGGTAGGTAAACTATTGTAGAAAAAGTAAGTCAAATGCAAATTGGAGATAAAACACTTTTATTCACCCTTAAACGTTGTTGGCAACACCTTTCCAAATGATGTAATCTCTCTAGGATTCTCCGTCACGTTCCTGTCGGGGAAGTCACGTATGGAGTTCATCTTCTTTTTCTTATCAACTCATATTGCTTGGCTCGTTTTATGTCTGTTTACTATGTTATGTACACATGTTTTTGGGTTGTATATCGTCATTAACACCATCACGTCATGTAACTGTAAAGGATAGCAAAAATAAAATATGTCGTCTTCATCCTGTCCCGTTTTCAGAAATATATTTACTTTATCCTAACACGTTTTCTTTGGCCGTCCCAAACTTATATCCAGTTTACAATATAACTTTTATTTCCTCTTTCTTCGTGATTGAAATATGAGAGATGTTTTCATCGTATCTTGGCCAACTGGTCTTAATCCATCAGACTTCCTATTGGCGATTCGCAATTTTTTGACTAAACTTAATTTTCAATTTAATGTTGCATAGCTGATCTACGGAGGTCCAAAATATTATAGTTTTTTCCGCTTCGGTAAAGTCTGTATTGAATTAAAAACCAGGAATGGATTTTTATCATACTTTGTATCCTTGTATTCAAGTCCTTTAATATCATGTTCTCATTGTATCTTTTGATTTTTTGAGAGATGTTGCTTCAGAGAGAAAGACAATCTCAACTTCATCGAATGATTTGATTGTTCCAAATTGATCCAACAGGACGGAGTATATTATGACAAGGTTTTTAATGTCGCTGTTCCCATAGCGTGTAACAGCCTGTCTCTGAGTTTTCGAGAGGTCTATGAGTACTTGTAAAAGCTACACATACACTCTACACTCCACCTAAAGCTGAATGTATTACTATCATAAATTAGAAGATCTACAAAAGTTTATTTGTAGTTCATCCTACCTTGGTAAGTATACACACATACAGGGAGGCACCTAATCTAATGGTTGCAGCTACTACCTTCTCATTCATTTACTCAACTTATATATGTATTCCTATTATAATATTTTTAAACATTCAGTATAGCTGAGTTCGATTCTAAGATTAAAGCTCCCTTGCCCCTTCTCTAAACGACACTTTATTAACTTTCATTTTGTTATTATTATTATTATTGAAGATACGGTTTGAAAGGTTTGAATCCTTCATAAGGTACAAATATCCAGCAATCTATTGCCATCAGTTTCTCTGTATAGCTCACACAATTCATGGGAGTAGGATCAACCCTTTACAATGCTCTTGTAAAAAGTACCAATAAATAAGGCCTAGTTAGTAAGACACCTTAATCTTCCAGCACGGTTGTTTTAGGTTTGATTTTCTTTAGTACCTAGATTTTTCTAGTTTGGTTTTCACTTAAGGTTTATTAGGACCTTTCTGGTAGTTTTAAAGAGCGCGATGCTTAAAATCCGCCAGGTTGTACTGTGTACAATAAAAGTTAAATACAATACGATGCCAAATGTTATTTGTGATTTTTTCTAATATAAATTTGATAATTAATCAATTAAATATATATTAATGTAGTGAGACAAATATTTATTTCTACCATAGCAAAAATACGAAAAAATTGGTTGAAATTAAAGAAAAAAACTGACTTAAAAACTTGAAAAGAGACATCAGGTTAAGTTTAAAATTAAAACTATTCGCTACGACGCGAACTTTGACAAATCCACTACGTTTTACCGCTTCGAATTCTTTCCATTTTATTCGCATTCGTTTTACGAAGATGAAAATGCAGATAGAAAAGTTTCCTCCAGTCACAGAAATGAAATAAATAAAACGAAATAGGTAAAAACTCGCAACAGTTTCTCAAGCTTGTGCGCTCCCGCTACGGTCGCGATAAAGTTTCTTAACTGAATTTCGAATTCCGCCATCACAAGGTGGCGTTTCAAAGTTTCAAACTAAAAATTGTCACAACCACGACCGCAGAGTCAATAGACAGTGTGTGAAGGGGCATTTGGAAGATTTTCACTACGAATTTTAATATTTTTTTATAAATGCATATTATATATTTGGTGTTTTATCAAACTTGTTATTGTAACTTTTCAAGAAACCCGAATTCGTATTGCTATCAGGAATTTAACCCGAACTCCCCTGGTAGAAGTCATGTGGATAGTAAAATAAAATTATGTACGAGTAAATAAAATAAAATTATGTAATAAAATAAAAAAAACCACGTTTAAGGGAAAAAAACTAATACAAATTGCATGAAGCTTCAAAATTATTATAATCAAACGTTGGTAGCTGCAAGTCTAAATTATAAAACTTTACACTTCCGCATACATTTACAAAAAGTTTCAAAGTCTCGTGATTTTATCTCGTCAAATCGTTTCCACTTAAATTTTCATAGCCTTACAGGAAAGGTCAAAGAGGGTGTAAATGAGTTTTCACAAATTTCAAAAACATGCGAGAAATTTCGACAATATACCATTCCTAGCGAACGATAATTCATTCTGATGGCTTGGCTCTGCATTAGGATTACGTGTTAATGAGGGAATATTTGATAAGGAACATTATCTTTTGACTAAGCGTTCGTGTTTTCGCTTGATTTAAAGATCACTTTGTCTTTTGGATATGCGTACTTTTACAAAATTGGTTTTTTAAGCTGGTTTTTTGTTATAAATATATTCGTTTTTTCCTTTAAATTTTAACTTTTCCTCCTTTTCGGTGGACCCGTTTAAAAATGGACCCTTACAGGTAAAGTAAGTCATATAAGTGAGTGAATATAACATGTCCTGTACATATTCATAGTAAAATTTAAATAAATACGCATCAGCATGAACGCAGGCATACATACAAGTAAATCAGTTTTGTGAGGTAACCAAAGTTGTTTTATAATAATAACAGTGTACTGTATGAAAACCAAAAAATTTAATTAAAATTTACCTCTTAAAATGATCGAGTTTGTGGAGTTTTTATAATAAATATTTCACATCTTTTTACTAACTTATTTTACTTGTATTAAAGCATTGCTGTAAATGTTGCTGAACTGATGAAGTGAAGCCTATAGCTGATGATAGTCATTCATATCAGAAATAAAAATTATCAAAATAACAATAATTTAATTTAAAAAAAAAATCGCCAGAATTATTGCCCCTGGTTCTCTTACGCATAAAATTACCATCGCACATTTAAATTGATGATTAAAATATTCAAAATCTTATAAACTTTCTGATAATATTGTCATCTTTATAACTAAAATAATCGAATACATTAAACGAAAACATTAATTTCGAAACTCAAATTCATTCAATTTGTGGTAAAATAGAAATTCGTATACAATACGCACCAAAAACTTTTCAAGTTTTTTTTTTAAATTGCATAATATATTTGTTGAAAACACTCAAACTTTAGTAAAAAGAGAAAACCAAAAATGTGTTATATCTAGATATTACTGGAAAATTCTTAAAAACACACTTTCACTTGCTGTCTAGTCAACGCCATAGTTATTGGTGCTGTCACAATAAATATCGCCATCATCATCTTTATCTGATAACACCTGTTCGTATTCCCATGATATGTTGTTTTCGTTGTCGTCAAGATTATTGGAAATACAAAAAAGAACGATTTTTCCAATTTTGCAAAAGACTATTTCCGTATTATATTACGCTTCTCCGCTTAAGGAGGCTAACATAATAAGGAACTGTACGATTATTGACCTATTTTGTCTCATGATGGTAGAAATAATAATAAGATTAAGAAATTGTTCAAAATAAGCAGAAAGCGTTCTTAAAAACGCTTAATTGACCATCATTATTTAATGGCCATGACCAATGGGTCGTGATGAAGATGGTTTGACGAAGAATACAGGCTTCAAATGAGATTTCTCTGAGTGCTTATGGTCACACGGAGTAGAAAACTCAAGGAAAAACTTTAAATTCTAGATATTTATTTAAACATTTATTTCATCATCGATACAATAAACATTTAAAAAAATTATAATATACATTTAACTAAAACTAATAACTTAAGAACTATGATAAAAACAAACATTTAAACAAAAAAAAAACAATTCAAATACCACATAAGTATGCACGTTCACAAGTCTAAAGTATTTCAAATGTACAAAAATTTAACGATATACGAGTTATTAATACTTTGTTTAATGACACAGACATTTGTTCATCTTGTATGTGGGGTATAAGGACACGTATGACTTCGGTCATATCTATTCTATCATAAAAAATAATTAGAAAAAAAACATGTCGGTATGCTCCAATTGTCTCACTTCAGATGAGCCATCGTATCCAGTACAGCGGTGTGGCCGGTGAGTTTGCGGGTGTCTAACACCTTACTCACTTCAAGATGATAAAAAGAGTAGAAAACGCTATGACACATCTTCGCTTCCCTACTGAATTGCCGTTTGAATAGCGAAGGAATCCTCGATTGCGAGGCCCTGCAACGACGAATATTATACGAGACCGTCTCAAGGCAGGTGCCTTGTGTATGGCATTATAACAATGTGGCATTAAGTTTCAAAATGGCAAATGTATAACGTTACCTGTGTTCACATATCGCATAAATCATCAAGGCTGATGCACACTTAATGGCTGTTCTCGCATTCATGCAGGTGGAAAATCCATTTCAAAATGCACCAGTAAAATTGAGATAAATGAAATGCATATAGCAGCACTGTAAAATTTCTATTCAAACGAATATAAACTTTCGATATTATATATTAAAGATTGAATTTTCCTTAACATTTGATGGTGTTGAATCGAGTATTTTTGCTTATTTTCTTTAAGTCCCATTCACATTTTGAAGCAAATATTTCTCCACGTTTTCGCTACAGTTTATGGTGGAATCACGTTCATAGATATGTGATATTTATTATTTCTTTCCATAGCTGCGCTATTCGTGAATTGAGCTTTCAGAAATGATATATATAAATGTTAAATTTATTTTCTCAAATAACTCCGATATATTTCCCTCGGCTACATGTGGTTTGGTAAAATCTTTCACAATCATAGAATATTCTTACACTTTCTTACTATTATATTTAACTAGTGAATGTATTTTTAATGTATTTTATTGGTATTTCAAATAGTTCTTTAGTAATGAATATAAACTTAAAAGGAAGCTATTTTACGAATTATAAATATACTTCGTAAAGTTTTATTTGAATATTTTATTTCAGTAAAATTTTGTAATGTTAAAAATTCCAAAGCAAACAATTTACATATTTATACAATATTATTACGTCCCTTTTCTATTGGGAAAAGCATTTATTTCTAGCATGACAAAAATCCTTCCTCCACTCCATATTAAAACATCCCCCCCCCCACCCATATAAAACTTCCTTCTGCTTCTCTTGCACATCTTCTTTAACTATACTTTTTTCAGTCATCCTCTGCCATAACTTTCCCTTATCCTTGCATTATACTTTGGTTAGTCTGTCATTGCCCTTCCATTCAACATGCACAAACTACTTCAACATTATTTTTCACCCTACTAGAGCCACCAGCTTTTATCGCGAATTAACCTTGATAATGACATTTTTTATTACGTCATAAGAGTATATCGACATACCTACTTTTATTTTCAATTCACGCGTTTACTCGGCTCCTCGTATTAATGTTTCACTTCCGCGTTTCCATCCCATTCATCAGTGGTACTAATATACTATATTTTTGTGAACCACCATTTCAGCAGACCTTGATATTACTTGATTTGAATATATGTATTTTTGTGCCTTTTACTAGTCACCGTTCAATATCTCTTTCGACCTTATCTAAATCTCATAAATAATGTACGGTTTTATTATTCAAAATAAAAAAATTACATTGCTTGTTTCAAAGATAACAAATATACCATCTTAAATATTATACTGTGATAGCTTTAAAGAAAAAAATATAATTAAAAGAAATTAAACGTTATAAGTAAAAATGAAACAATGATTTTCGATTAGATTCACAAAAAATATGCACCAAACACTAATGATTTGAACAGAAATACCAGTACTGGTATTTTTTTGAGATCACACCATTTTCCCGTCATGGCGTAGGTAGAAATGAAAGAACGCTTTATTTTCAAATCATAAAACAAATTATCCCATTTACATACATATGTATATGTTATCATACAATTCCTTAAATTTCTCTGTATTCATATATTTTCTATGAAAAAATTGTTCACTTGATCCAACCTAACATTTCTTGGTCTTCCCCAATCACAGTTTATATTGGCAGATGCTTTTTATATTTGATTTGTTAGTCGGTTTTAACCATTTCAGGGTGCTTTACTTCAGTATTTAGTTCACAATACGTCCCTTATCCACTCATTCCGTATTTTGTCATCGTCATTATCGCTCTTAAACCATTTTTCCGTAAACCACTGATTAAAGTACCGGAATCACTTGACTATACTTTTGATGTGTACGGTACAACATACCAGAAATATGTTAAACAGAGGATAAAAATGAAAACCAGACTATAATGCATTAAAAATAACGGGAATCAAACCTGCAGCCTCTAGGCTGGAAGACAGAAGTCTTAACAACTATGTCACGTAGGTTATTTTTAACTTTAAATAGGTTTTAAAAATATTTAGACCGATACAAAACAGTTTTATAAAAACTCCTAAATTGATTAAGTGTAAATTTTGGCCAAATTGTGACTTTGATTTTTGTTACAGTTTCTAGATTCCTCATAAAATAAATACAACACTTCAACAAAATACAAAACGCGGTTGAAAAATCATCCCAAAGGGCATAAATATGAGAATAAATGTAAGTAAATATGAATAAATTTGAATAAATAAAAG
>OX463853.1:37574861-37755990 GCA_949825065.1 Odontocerum albicorne | reverse complement strand
GTTCATAGTTCGTCATTGTATTACGTCGCGTGTTAAAAATCCGACTGTTAAGTGGTTAATAAACAATTTTATTTGGAAAGAGGTACAAATTGCTTTGTAAGTTTCTATATCGAACGACACCGCTTTCGATATATTTCGAACTATACTGAATTTTGTCTAGTTGAAATTACTTAATCATCAGCAACACTCACTGGCCTTTTTTTGTATACAGTGCAACCTGGAAAGCTTATTAAACATGTGGTGATGACTCATTCAACCACCCGAAATATCCTTATTAGTGCAGATAGTACGAGGTCTTTCAATTTGTGGCAAATCGACTACCGATCCCTGGTATCGATTATCACCTTATTATCGATCTTACTGGGCAAACTTTAACAGTAAAATGAAGTCGATATGCACGTTTTGTTTAAATAATTAACACTTGATTTGCTAAATAAAGTTTGACCACTTTCGTCCGTTTATCTGTTATTAACGGTGGTTATAAGAATCATTTTGCAAGAGTGTGAGTAACACTCTCTGTATTACACAACTTGTGTAACGGTATTGGTTTTAGAATGCCACACGATTGGTTCGCACAGAGCGCACGTTTGTATTGTTGTTAAAATACTCGGTGATTAGAAAAACACTACCATGTCGAAATTAGGAAAGAGAAAACCACTTTCGGGCCAAGCATAGGAGATTGTTTTAAATTTTGGTAATGATTGATGATAATTAGGGATCGGTCGAAAAGGTGCTGCAATCTATTAGGGTGATTTTTGTCTAATGTAATGCATAATTAATTTTTTTTCGAAAGCCTAGAATATACTTTGTTGTAACTTAAAGTTTTCTAGAATTTAGTATCCCTCCATCCACTATAATTTTAAAACTGTATTACTCGGCATTGTAATTATGATACATTAATATGTTAAATAATCTTACATTCATTTTATTTTTATGTGCAATCTAATTAAAGCTGACGATCATTTTTACTTTATAACACTTGTACTTATATAAATTTTTAATCTTGTAAAATTCCATTATTGTTATTTAATGTTTCCTAGAATCTGCCATGCTTAATCAATTAATATGCTAAATAAACTTATTTTCGTTTCATTTTTAGGAGTATTACAATTTAAGCTGACATCATTTTTAATTTTCAAAACGTGTGTGTTCATTTCAATGTTTGAATATAAAATATTATTTTTTTTGCTGTTTTACTTCATTAAAAAAATAAACTGACAAGTTTTTATAAACGTACTGTTACTCACACTATTGCAAAACGATTCTTCCGGCTGATTGATATATACCATTTAAATTATCGGAAATAGAAATGAAAAAAATAATTAAATTAAGAATTTTAAAAATTAGAGCGCGTCTGATGAGCCACCCGTTACATTAAAGCGGGGAATATAACGTACATAATGTAGGCAGTATAATTTTCAGCGCGCGATTTATAACATGTAATTTAAATTTTCCAAAGTAAAATAAATGGGTCTGTAAATAATGGAATGACATAATTTGATTTGAACGATAAATTTGGTAATAATAAATGATTAAAAGGAAAAACATTTTGACTATTAAATTGATTTTTAAATAATTTAAAAAAAAAAACTATCGTTTTTTAATCAATTGAAACTATGTCATACTTGTTTAAGAAAATTATACAAACATACATGTCCTTCTTAGACTAAACAGAGAGGGTAAATCTCCACTTATTTCTATCGAAGCACAAGGCTTTCACCTTGTTCATATCTATACATCTCGTCATACATAATCTTCTCAAACTTCTTGTTTTTATTTCACTTAATATTTCTTTAGCCTCCTCCCGTTCTCTTCTCAATATATCCCTTCCTTGCGTTTAGTTTATTTTAAACAAATGTTTATTTGGTAATATTTTGCATGTGTTTAAAAGAGTGCCCTTAATCCTTCCTTCCCTGTGATGTGTAACTAGTCCGCATTACTTCTAAAAACTTTAATATCTCTACAAATATAATAAATACTGGGTTCAGATTTTAGGTATTACCCCGTAATACATTTACGCATTGAATGAAAAAATAATATTAATAATAATTAGCACTTATCGGCGCATCAGAGATATTTTGTGAAAATCGGGAATAAATTTACCAATACAATCAAACGTGTGTCAGTGTGTGACGTAGGTATATTCATTCTAAAAAACTGCTATGGGTGAGGAAGATACGCTATTCACGTTTCACTCTCACTCTACTTCGGTATATGGGAACGCAAGAAATAGAATCTCAGTTCGCAGTTGTTTCTTCCTTCTAGGTATAACATAGACAGTGTAAGTGTTCCGAGTTCCGTCTCAGTAGATCCAGGGCATCCATTTGAGGTGGTCTCTTCATCCATTTTGTGAACGTCGGCTGATGTTTTTTTCATGTTTTCAGCAATTAATTTTCAATTATTCGCACTTTTGACTTCAAATTTAATTAATTTAAGCGATTGGGTATGAATATTCTTATTTTTCAGATTTGAAATCGCTCATTTTTACATGTGTATTGAATACACAGCACCGGAATAGGAAGAAAAATGTCAAGGAGAGTTTAATTTAAATAGTTTTTTTTAATCATATATTTTTATATTATTACGTCATTAGACTGTGTCAAAAGAAACAGAAGTTACAGAATCGTTACTAGTTAATTGAAAGAAATCAGAGAAAGGAAAAGGTTTGCTAAATTTATGACGTCGGTGTCCAAGTTGGTAAGAAAACTGTCCTTCGACTCGGAGCTTGCGGGTTTGGCTTTCGCTGAAACCAAGATTTAAAAAAAATCAGTCAGGTTTCACTTACCACTTCATAAGTATCTTTCTGGTTGGTTGGGGGAGATTACTACATGACAACAATCCCTCCAAGCTGTACTGTACAAGGTGGAAGTGTACTGTACACATAATTTGTTTGATCGTTGTTATAGCAATCAGGCCTGATTTGTTTGATAATAGTGTGTTCAAGCTATCAGTTAAAGCGCCCTTGAATAGAGTTAGTTTTCTCAATCGCGCTCTCTAAAAATCTCATTTGTATAAAAATTTAAAATTTTAATTGTTTTATAGATAATGAGATTGAATAAACAAAAATCTAGCCGATATTAAATCAGAATGTAACACGATGAACGAAAATAATACAAATAATTTCGGGCAAGTAATGTTTGATTCATCAAGTTAAACATTCAAGCCAAAGTTGGGATTATCCTGAATGCTAAAATCCAGCTGAAGGTGATTTATTAATATTCTGAAGTGACTGGTACATCACTTAGTAATGAAACCGATCCTATCCGGTACGTGTAGTTGAAACAAGTAGCTAAATACTGAAAATAAACATGATTTGTATCCTGTGGATTAGCAAATGAGAAATATAAGATCCGTAAATTTAGTATAAATTAATTTAAATTGAACGAAAAACTTTATTTTAAAAACATTTAACAGGAAAGAGGAACAAATGTAAACTTTCGTTCGTGGGGAAATATCAGGGGCTGCAAAAAAAAATATTTGGCATTTAGGAGATCAGTCCTTCTGGGAAGAGATGATGATGATTTGTTGATAAATAAAACACGTTTTGGATCGTAACGCGGAAGAAGAGTTTTTATTAGTAAACGTAGGTATTTATACTATTTCCGCGTGTGTGCGGGAATGCGAGCACGATATCATTCGTCTCGTTTCTGCATTAGCGAAACGATTAATGTTGTATGTAGGTATCATTCAAATACGGAACTGGCGAGACAGCCGTGGTGCGTTCTCGCTCCGGCGTGTAATGCGGTCCGCTCCGTGCTGCGGGTTGAATGGCCGGCGTGTGAACTTTGGACTTGTTCATTTAAATTTATCGAGGAATGCAAGGGTCACTTCCTCGGTCATTGACCGTATGTATGAACGCCCACAGTGTTCCGAGTGGGCGACCGCCACAGGCATGTAAAAGGAACAAAACGCATTTTCTGAAAAAAATTAACACATTTACTTTAAAAAAATTGTCTAAAATCCAAGCCATCGTTGATCAATGAATACGTTTTTGTAGGGAGGCCGCGAAGCTTTAACTGTTTTTTATTTTATTTTTGAGGTTTGTAAAGTTTAAATGGTTGAGAAATAATGTTGAAATTTTTGTTTATTTATTTTATATATGACAAGAAATATACATAATTTGCAAAAAAACAACAGGTAATTGATTTCAGATATACAATTTTAATGGATCTGGGTTTGTTGCCTTTCATTTTTCGTGTTCCCAGTAAACTGGGCTTTTGCCTGTATCTCACTAAGGACAAACTAAAACGTGTATTTTTCTTTTAAATTAAAATAATAAGTGAATTACTCAAAAAAAACAATAATGATATTCTGTGTAAGGATACATAATCTACAATCCCCTCCGTTGTTCTAAGATCAACCATCCAGCGTCTGCATAGTGTTGGGAATTAAAACAGAAAAATGGGTAATTAGTTTTTATCCACATTTCCCTATTTTCTAACAACTCTCTCGCCCGACACGACCGCACCTTGTGGTTAACCGCCATTGGCCAATGAGAACCTTCAAAGCAAGGGTGAAGTGCACACTGTATCTCGATGATTGCCCCATTAAAGCCACGTACCGGAATCGCTAAATAGTTAGTAATAAACTTTTACGGTAATACCTCGGTAGCATGATTCTGATAATATTGCACGGTAATGTACGATTTAGCAGCTAATAGGAGAAATTACTTTCTTATCTTAAATTAGTCGAAAAATCTTCAAAAGGCTTTATTTTTCAAAACAAGTTAGAGGGATTACGTTTTTCAAATATCTTGTATACATTTTTATATTCATTTATTCCTGACCCCAACGTTATTTGCCTAAGTTTCGTATCGTGTTTAGATATACCTTGCCTTTTATTATTACATGAATTCTGTTCCTATTTTAAATTATCTAAATACTTCATTGCATAATGCACAATTTGGCGGGTTTATTGCCAATGGAAATTCCTTCCGACCAGCAACAGTAAAATGGTTTAATATCAACCCTTCATAGAAAGTCTTATCAAAATGTATGATTATGTAATATGAACATTACATACATATTTTAGGAGCTAGTCCTTAAAGGAAGAGATGATGATGATTTGTTGATAAATAAAACACGTTTTGGATCGCAATGCGGAAGAAGAGTTTTTATTAGTTAACGTAGGTATTTATACTATTTCCGCGTGTGTGCGGGAATGCGAGCAAGATATCCTTCGTCTCGTTTCTGCATTAGCAAAACGATTAATGTCGTATGTAGGTGACAATTTATTTACGGAACTGGCGAGACAGCGTGGTGCGTTCTCGCTCTAGTATGGAATGCGGTCCGCTCCGGGCTATGGGTGGAATGGCCGGCGTGTGAACTTTGGACTTGTTTATTTAGATTTGTCGAGGAATGCAAAGGTCACTTCATCGGTCATTGACCGTGTGTATGAACGCCCACAGTGTTCCGAGTGGGCGACCGCCACAATATACTATACTCCACCTATAGCCGAATGTGTTATTATTACATATCGGAAGATCTAGAGAAGTTTATATGTAGTCTGTTTTCCTTTGACATGTTTTCTGTGGTTTTCTTACCAAATATGTTTTACTCAATATATTATACAGATTCTGGGAAGTTCCTTATCTAATGTCTGCAACCATGACTTTCTATCCAAATACTTTAAGTTTTTTAGAATATTTTTTATCTGTCTACAAAAGTGGATTCAAATCCTCAGAAAGTGCGCTCTTGAGAGAGTCTACTCTCTAAACGGCGCTATATAAATAGTCCTTTCAAAATTACTATTATGAGCAAAAAATAAAAAGTAACAATGAAAGGCAAAGTGTAAAGTTATCATTGAAGAAAGAATTTTCACTTTTTAATCCTAGAAAATGTGCAGGGTTACGAGTGAAGATTTTTTTAGGGGGGGTGGTAGACCGGTTTTACTTTGCAGAAATGGTGGAAACAATTTGTGGCACACCATAAACCCCTACGCTCGAAGACGGGCATGGCACCTATAGAAGATTATGTGCACCTTGAAGAATATTTTTCCGATATATGCTGCTATTTACTAAATCGATACTTTTGTCTGTAAAAATTCTAGCTCAAGTATCACATTCAGTATAAGGAGATTCGAGATACCCTAAAACACGTGTAATAATAAAATAACTTTTATATTTTCGAATGTTACAAACTTCAAAAATTGTTAAGAATATTTTTTTTCAATTTATTGAAATACGAGTACTATATTCTGAAAAGAAAATTTCCTTATTCTTAGCTCTTATTGCGTTTATTGAATCTGTTATTCTTGTGGCAGCCAGATGCAATCAGAGGAACGCCTAATTTTTGTTTGTTTGTTTCATTTATGGTCGATGGCGATCTCCATTATTCAATTATTTTATTGTAATTTATTTTTAACAAACACTGTTTATTCCACTTTTTTATGACGGTATAACCCTACCGGTTTCAAGGCTTTCACCTCATCTTCAGGGGAGCGCAAACAAGACTGTTTGCGCTCCCTTGAAGATGAGGTGAAAGCCTTGAAACCGGTAGGGTTATACCGTCATAAAAAAGTGGAATAAACAGTGTTTGTTAAAAACAAATTACAATGTCTTTAAAACTCCACAACGTTAATGCCTTAACTATAAACAACAATTATTTTATGTTATTCACGAATGAAATTGAAACTCTAAATATATAAATGGTACAAAATTATCTTCATAATCGATTCATATATTTCAATTGTTAAGGTTTTTTTAAAGCATGAATAATGTACAAATTTTTGTTAAATGTAAATGAAAACTTGTATAGGTATTGATTTAAAAAAATGTTCGTCAAAGTTTTTAAAAAATAATGAAAATATTATGTTTTAAATATAAGCTCGAATCAACAAAGCTAATTCTCGGAAGATATAAATTATAATAAAAAATTTTAAAAAGTTTTTCAATACCGTTAATGGCTTTTAATTTTAATAGTTTGTTTAAATTAATATCTATGGTGAAAAATCAGAAACTAATTAAAGTTTAATATAAACTAACAGATTTGAAAAACGTGGACTTATTTATATTCTCTTGTTTTGTTTTGAATAATTTTAAATGGTCAGTAAAAACGTATGCCTTAAAAAAGACGTTATCTTTCCTTTTGCGTTGCGTAAACAAAATTTTGTGAAGGTTGTCTTTTTGTTTGAAACATTTATTTAGTAATAATTAAAAGCACAATTTATATTATTGTGCCGTTTCAAAAGCAAACACTCCACAAGGACGATCCGAGTTGAGAATCGAATTTAAAACATTTAAGAAAAAAATAAAAGTTAACCATGCGCGTAGAGAAAAGACGGCTATGGCCATTAGATTGGATATGTTTTGAAATACGAGTACATATTCGGTAAGGAAATTGCTGAAAACTTGCTAAAGATAGAGGAACTGCAAAGAAAATAACTACTTATAAAAATACATTCGATTTTAGATGGAGTGTAGCTTATGTATAAAGCGCTTATAAACAATCATAAATATTGATAAAACCTCACAAAAATAGTTGTTTTGAAGTGCTTTCCAAAACTGCACTCGTCTTTTATTTCTAATACTTAGAGACAGAGCATTCTACGCTATGGGACTAGCATCAGCTTAATCCCAATATTTTGGTGGAAAAAAAAACAATTTATTTTGTTAATAGCTTTAAATAACGTACAATTCAAAGCACTTGCCTAACGTGGATATATATTAAGCTTTGTACGTAATAGGCAAAATAGCACATCACATTTCACTCAAAAAAAAAAACGTGGATAGATCTAGAATGCCTATTAACGCAGCAATTTGGGTGGAGGCGTTTTGTGGCTTTTGAGAGCGTTAAAAACTATTAGATAAAGCTATCACCTTTATATTGAAAAAATATCAATATCATAAAAAACGTGTTTTTTCTGTGAATGCAGCATAAAAATGAGAAGTCGAGTCATAATACAAATACAAGGTGAATTGTCAAATATGCCAAGAGGGAATCCATAATATTGCATCATGGGTAATTAAATGTTCGGTCAGAAATAATATATTTCATTTATCAATTTTATGTACATTGTTTGTTATTCATGGTATATCTGACGGGTTTTATTGCTATAAAGCAATTTCTTACAACCAGCTTATGCTGGACATGTAAAGTTGTTTTAATCTATGACTGATTTTACAAAAAGGATATGTGTATCTTATCTTAATTCAAGTCAACAAGTAAGTAATCTCATAATAAAAATATTAGGACAAGAGGAAATTAATTCGTTTAAGTGTGAGGAAGGGAGACAAAGGGAAATTAGGATATAATAACATTCAAACGTTTCTTGAACCTTCGAAAAGACTATAGTTTCAGTTTGTGGTGCTGTGTTTTATATAAAAGGAAAAATAAGTTAATAAAAAATTTATTTTATATTTTTGAGATCACCACAGGTTTATTTTTGGGATACTACCGGTTTCGAAGACCACCGTCTTCATCGTCAGGTGAAGATAAACTAAATTGCTAAAAAAGCCTTGAAACCGGTAGGGTTATACCGTCACAAAAAAGTGGAATAAACAGTGTTTGATAAAAATAAATTACAATGTCTTTAAACCTCCACAACGTTAATGCCTTAACTATAAACAACAAATTGCTAAAAATATATTTCCTGTAAAAGTGTAAATAATTATTATTTACACTTGTACAAGAAATATATTTTTATCAATTTAGTTTATATTCACCTGACGATGAAGACGGGGTGGTCTTCGAAACCGATTGTAAAGCCAAAAATAACCCTGTGATGAACACAAAAATATAAAGTAAGTTTTTTATATACAATTTTTTTTTTGTAGTTAAATATTTTTTTTTCCAGTCTCTCTTGATTTATTAACATATAACATATATATTGACTTATAAAGGAAATAATTGCAGTAAAATACTAAATTAACATATGAAACAAACATGAAAGTTATTTTGATTTCCGGGCTTAGAAAAAAGTACTTTGAATCCTAACCTATATTCTAGATGACGACAGTTACTCCAGCACAGTAGGGTAATGATCACAAGATATAAAGCTAACGATAGAGGAGGATGGAGCAAGAATAGAACACAAATACTCATTTTATATGACGATTATTTTCTATCTTTCTGAGATGATCATCGAAAATATTTGTTTGTCAGAAGAACGAAACTATCTGATGTAGAGATTATTCTATAAAATTAGAGAAAAGCGAAGTGGCAAGACATGACTTTCTTTTCTAAAAGAAATACTTTTGTCATGGTACACTAGTGTCACAAATCATCCTTACTTATATTATATGTATATAATGTTATATAATGAATATAATAATTAATGAATATAATGTATATAATATTATTTAATCATAAACGTGACATTGTACCTTACTTTGCAATTTTCACTGTCTTAAACTTTAAATAAATTGTTTTCTTTACATCCTGAGTGTAAATTAGTGTTTTTGTCAATCAATAGGTATAAAAATAATAAACACCTTTGGTTTGTTATGAGATAAGTTTCAATTATCCCGGTTTGTTATGAGATAAGTGCATCTTTTTTCATGTTATTATGAAGGGTGTGGGCTGAAAAACATCTGGTGTCCCCGTGGCTGGGTTCGCCCTATATTGGTGGGGTGTATTTTGGCCGAGGGGATGCTATTAGATGAACCCAGACCTTTTGATAGCTTCTGTGTCTGATGTATTGTCTGCAATTTATGCGTTTTAGAAGTGTTATTCAGGTGTGATCTTGTACATACTATGTTGCTGTCAATAAACCTAATATTTATTTATTTTATTTATTTATTTATTATTCCAGATTTTTTTTAAAGGTTCCAGCTCGGTTAGGTGGAAAACATTAACCCAGGCAAAAAGATCACCAAATTGTAATGTATACAGCGCAAGTATAATACATAAAATTACTACATTTCCCTGCGGGGTACACAAAGAGGACAGAGTGCCATAATTTTATATTTTGACACACATCCTTAGCCTCATCTACACCAATTCACCTTCTCATACATCTTCTACAAGCTTTCTGACTTTTTGCGTTTTCTTCTTCCAGAATATCATGCACTTGATCCAACCATACTTTCCTTGGTCTTCTTATTACGTGTCTTTCACTCACATTAGCATTATATATCTATTTTGTTAGTCTTTTTTCATAAACAAAGTATAATAGAGGGGAATAATCCAAATAACGTATTAATATTTATTGTATATCATACATTATTTATAATGAAGAAATTAACAATGTGAAAGTTTAAAGGCATTGTAATTTGTTTCGGCAAATACCGTTTAATCCACTTTATATAACGATATAACCCCACTGGTTTCAAGATTTTCACCTCATCATCAGGAGAGCACAAACCGAATCTTGTTCAAGTAAGTCTGACTGTATCTCAAATAGAAAAACGAAATATTATATTTATTTATAGTTAAGGCATTAGGAGGTATCAAGACATTATATTTGTTTAAATCAAAAACTGTTTATTCCACTTTATATAATGGTATAACCCTTCCAGTTTCAAGATTTTCACCTCATTATCAGGGAAGCACAAACAAGACTCATGCTCCCCTAATGAGCTGTGTTTAATTTGACTAAACAAATAACAATAATATTTATTGGGTTGTGTATTTTTTTGCGTATATACCGCGTCCATAATGAGATTTAAAATATTTCACATAATTTGTTAAAAAAAACGGGTCAACAAAAAAGACACATTTTCTCTCTAAAGTGTACGCACAAGGAAAAGAAGAAAGAAGAAAAAAAACATTTCGGCAGTTTTCGCCAATGCCAATAGTAATATCGAAAATCGATAAAGAAATGGTGATAGAAAAATCAAACTTTTTATTATAAGCAATACGTATGCAAATGGTCGGCAATCAGAGGCAATAGCGGGTGAGCAGCTTAAATGGAATTCGTCTGACTAGAATTTGATTGGAAAACGAGGATTGATTGTAATACGAAGAATTGGTTGGTACGCCTCGAATAACGTGTCGAAATAATAATAATAATGTTATGATGAATATTTTTAGCTTTTATACAAGTGTTTTTTTTTGACCGAGCTTAGAAATGAGACCCGTTTTGCTTATATTTCCTCTAATATTTTTGTTATTCTAATAAAAACGATTTGTCTTATTTTATAAGAAAATGCTTTTTCTTTTTCGGGATAGTCAGTTTTTAAATAATTCTCTCTTTATTTGTTTTTTCGTTATAATTTTTTTACTTGTAGAATATTATGGGGTGAAGTAATTAGGGATGAATGTGAACTTATTCAGCGTGAATGCTAACTGTTTGATCACGGCTGCTGCTAACAAGGATATAATTTCTCACCCCCTAATTATAATTATTTACATAGTTTTAATGTAATGTAGCTCAAAGGAAAAAAATCCCAATTCACATTCCAAAACATCACAAATACTTAATCTGCTAAGATAATAGTTTATAATAGTATTTTGGTGCCAACTTTGATGTATGAGAGTGAAACGGGGACATGGAAAATGATTGAGAAAATTCGAATGAATACTGTAGAAATGCGTGCATATAGAAGAATACATAGAGTAACAATGTATGCAAGAACACGAAATGAAGTGATTAGGATTGAACAAGAACTTAAGGGAGATATGTTAAGTAAGATAAAGAATGGTATGCTGAGGAGATTAAGGGATGTAGAAAGAATGAAAGGAAAAAGTTTAAGAAACAAATATATAGTGAAAATGTGAGGGAAAGACGTGTGGAAGGAAAACCAAAAAAAGAACGGTTGGATTAAGTTAATGAAATTTTGATAGAAGGATATGTAGAAAGTCAGAGATATCGTAACATAGAACTTGGATGAGAATAAATATGGATATGAATGAGGCTAAATATGTGCCATGATAGGTAAATCTTGTTGCTCTGTCCTCTCTGCCTACCCCGATATGAGAATGGCTTGATGATATTGATGTTTGTAATAATACTTACACAGAATGACCACACAACACAAGCAATCCAGATAGTATATTTGTTTTCGTGCAGTCATCAGTAGCTGTTCTTACAAACCACCAATTATATTCGTCTCATCTCTTTCAATCATGTCTTAATCGTTTATTCGACTGAACCGTTGCTCTCAACAGATCCTCAAATTTATTGTGTATTTTGGGCTCCAAGTAACCATGGAATATCTCAACGAATATTTTGACGCTAGATTCCACAGCACTAAAACCCGCTACGGGTCTAGTCATATATGGATGTGAAATAGGCTGATGACTCTTTGTATATAAATTCTTTTTTATTAGAATTTATATAAATAAAAACGTGCTTTAAATACCGTCAAAGCTAGTAATATATTATTTACCTTCCTGTCAATCAAAGCTAGTGATCTCTTATTTACCTTCCTATCAATCAAAGCTAGTGATCTCTTATTTACCTTCCTATCAATCAAAGCTAGTGATCTCTTATTTACCTTCATATCAATCAAAGCTAGTGATCTCTTATTTACCTTCCTGTCAATCAAAGCTAGTGATCTCTTATTTACCTTCCTGTCAATCAAAGCTAGTGATCTCTTATTTACCTTCCTGTCAATCACAGCTAGTGATATCTTATTTACCTTCATATCAATCAAAGCTAGTGATCTCTTATTTACCTTCCTATCAATCAAAGCTAGTGATCTCTTATTTACCTTACTGTCAATCAAAGCTAGTGATCTCGTATTAACCTTCCTATCATTCAAAGCTAGTGATCTCTTATTTACCTTCCTATCAATCAAAGCTAGTGATCTCTTATTTACCTTACTGTCAATCAAAGCTAGTGATCTCGTATTAACCTTCCTATCATTCAAAGCTACTGATCTCTTATTTACCTTCCTTGCGTATGTGTCGATATTCCTTGTGCATGTGTCGAAAACTTTGCAATCTTGAAATGAATTCAAATAAGTCATATAGTTAATTGTTTTAATTAGTCGGTATTAGATAATTTATTTTATCGCTAAGCAAGGGGAACCCCGGGTTCGATTTATGGGGGATTCAATTCAGGGCATGGATTAATCATAGACCGTTTCATATCTGAATTAACGTTTGTCTATTGCTTATATATAATATTATAAATTGCTTATAATAAATTGTTTTAGCAATATTTAGCAACATACAAAAGACGCTATATAAAAATCTGTCTTAACAAAAAGCTAAGCAAAAAGAAAATTTGACATATTTGCTATTGAAATTTTTGTTTTGATTTATTAATCATATACCGTTTTACATCTAAAATAATGTAAGTATGTTGCTAATATAACATATACTACTTATAATAAATTATTTTAGCACTATTTAGCGATATAAAAAAGCACTTCATAAAAATCTGCAACACAACAAAAGGTTACTGCAAATAAAACGTCTTGAAATTTTTATTTCTTTGCTAATGAAGTTTTGGGTTTGATCTGCCAAAACTGTTTATAATTTCTGAATTGAAAAGCTCATACATTTTAAACTAATATAAGCACATACGTCTTTCATCTACAAGGGGACTGATTATCATACTTGATCTTGATGGATAGTCTTTAAATGCGTATTTCAAACAAAATTTCAATTTTTATATCTAAAATAGAGAATAACAAACCATTTTTCTAGTTATAAATCCAAAGCTTTAATTAATATTTTTGTATAAAACCATCTGTAATGAATAAACACTGCTGTTGAAAAATCTATTTACTCGCGTAATAGTTATAATACATTATTTGTTCTGCGTGGTAAAGTCAACAAAACACGGCCCAAAATTCTGATATACATTTAAACACGATAAATTTTCACCTGACATGGGAAATAGTGAACTAAATTTAGTTATCCGTTTAAAATATTGCGTTTGAAAGTAAATTGGAAGTTAAAACAAAACCGCTAAACTTTAAAATAACCCAAAAAGTTTGCGCCAGACCAGAAAATACTCAGCTATCAAGGAAACTTTGTTCATTAGGATAATACTGGGGTAAATAAAAGAAGGAAAAAACTTAACCGAAATGTTTACGACTGTTTCTATAATTCAGATCGAATGTACCCGAGAAACTTTTTCAATTTTATGTCTAAGTTGTGTTTTCTTAAAATCACCTCCTTCCAGACCCAGTAACTACAGTTGAAATATTAATTTTCAAATTGTTGTTTTTAACTATGGAGCGAATTTGTTTTGAGGGTTTCTTTTGATTTTGAGGGTTAATCAACAGAGTATTTTAATTTAACTTTTTACCCTTTTATTACTTCCTGATTTTTGGAAACCGCTTGAGGGAAGTTGGAATAATCAAAATATCCTTTTATGTTTTAGGTATTTTGTTTAATTTTGTGAATATTAGTTGCGATTATATTAGCGCACTCACTAAATAGGTTATGATATTGGGTATAAATGATGATCTCTAGAACCTGGTTAATTGAACGCTTGTCGTCCACCCAGGGGTTTATAGTTCCATATCCGATGGTACTAAAAAAACGTCCCATTCGTGTTTAATGGTTTATGTGGTAGCAACACTCGCGCGCTTGGGAGTTTTGTTGCCTCTCTGTGGGTGATAGTATTTCAAACACGTACACTATGGTAAACTGTGAATTACGTATTGGCCAAATTCTTCCATATTTTTGTACCAGCAATTCCTATTGAGGAGTCCATCCTAAGTATTAATAAAATTTAGTTAAAATTATTATAATATAATAAATGAAGATATACGAATTGGTTAATCATGCTTTCATAACACTCAGATTACCTGAATACGATTCCTGGTGAATTCCGGGTGGATTAACTTCCGTGTATTTTATCATTTGATATTATGTTATATTTATCTCCAACAATTAGAAATATTTTTAGAAGTCTCATATTCAAATCAGTCAAAAAGTATTTATTAGGTTCGATTTTGAAACAAACCTGAGACCCAATTAAAAGCAATTGTTTTACCAACTAATCCGCAGAAATTAAAACAATTTATGTTTATTATGTACTTTATAATCGGAATATGAATGAATTCCTAGATTATCGTTGGAACGTCATTGGATTGCCTCTTTAACTCGTACTATAACCAAAA
The DNA here is from genome assembly GCA_949825065.1 of Odontocerum albicorne. Lineage (NCBI taxonomy): Eukaryota > Metazoa > Arthropoda > Insecta > Trichoptera > Odontoceridae > Odontocerum > Odontocerum albicorne. The sequence continues at coordinate 37,741,028 of OX463853.1, read as the reverse complement.
TCAATATTTTTTTTCTATTCAAAATTATAAATGGATAATAGATTATACATATGTTTGTTACTTAGACTGAACAGTATCAAAATCTGTTTAAATGATAGTCCAAAACAGTATTTTATAATTGTAACACATTTGATGCATGGATATCAAACGTGAACGAGAAAAGAGACTGAAAGAAGTCGAATAAATGATGTTGAAGTGTATTACATGCACTGAAAAGATTACAATGTAGAACAGAATACATCATCATTGTCATTGCTGGCCTTCGTAGTCGAGAATCCCATCGCCACTCCGATTCCAATTTAGTTGAAAGACGAAACTGTGCCATGAAGTTGTTTTTTTTAACCCTTCCTTCCCTGTGATGTGTAACTAGTACACATTGCTTCTGAAAACTTTAATATCTCTTTAAATATTGGGTGTTAACATAAGTTCTTCGATCTCATTGCAGTCCACTGGTCGTCCGGAATGCTCCATGTCTTTCAGGTCAAAATTACCGTCTTTGAAACGCAAAAACCATCGACGAGCTGTCCTTTCATTCATAGCATCTTTACTGTATACTTCGCAAATATCACGAGCAGCTTTGGCAGCTTTATTCCCTCGATTGAACGCGAACAGAAGGAGGTGTTGAAAATGCTCACTTTCGTCTACTTGGCGTTCCATATTGAAGGTTTGTAACTAAATAAAATAATATATGTAACGTAAAAGCAAACACAATATCTTGTAGAGCAAAAAATTTTCTTTCGAGTGACGCATCACTTTTACCACTTTATTTAATTTTTGGTGCTCATTTTTAAATTGAAAAAAAAACGGACACAACTTATGTTAACACCTAATATAATAAACACTGGGTTCAGATTTTAGGTATTCCTCCGTAATACATTTAGGCATTGAATGAAATAAATAAAATTAATTATAATAATTAGCACTTATCGACCACACATCAGAGATATTTTGTGAAAATCGGGGATAAAACCACTATGGTTGAGAAGCGACGCTATTCACGTCTCAGTCTCACTCTACTTCGGTATATGGGAACGTAAGTAACAGAATCTCAGTTCACTCGCTTCAGTAGTTCGCGGTAATTGGTTTGAGGGGATCTCTTCGCCCATTTTGTGAACGTCGGCCGATGTTCTTTTTTCATGTTTTAAGCAATTAAGTTTTAAATATTATTACTTTTGATTTCGAATGAATATTCTTATTTTTCCGATTTTAAATCGCTCATTTTTACATGTGTATTGATGTATATTGAATACACTGCACCGGAACGCGCGGATTTTTTTAACACAGTTAGGAAAATGTTAAGTGAGTGATCCGTTACACACCAGAAAACTCACCGACCATACCGTTGTACTAGATCCGATGGCATACATGAAGTGAGAGAATCGGAACACACCGGCATGGTTTTCTCCCCTTTTTTTTAAGAATAGATAGAACCGAAGTCAAGTATCCTTAAACCCCCGAATACTAAGCGGAATTGTGTCATTCAAGGGAAGTAGCACAGCGCGGACTTCGAACCGACAACCTTCCGCACGGTAGTCCAGTGATGTACCACCCACGCACGCACCTCTAACAGAGAATACATAATGATGCGTTGAGGGATGATGCATTGAAATTTGGCTGATGTGCTGAGTATGATGAAAAAAACCTCCCTGAGATAGTTTTCTTACGTAGAACGAATGAATGTAGAAAGAATAACAAAACAAATACATAGTGAAAATGTGAGTGGAAGACGTGGTAAAGGAAGACCAAAAACAAGTTAAGTTGGATCAAAGAAATGTTTTGTTTTTAAAGAGAAAACGTTAAAAGATATTTTGACAAAGGGAAACGTGAAAAGTCCAATGAATTGTAGGAGTTATGTGAGAATGTTTAGTAATGTAGAGGAGACGAAAGATGTGTGATGAAATAAAAAAAATATACTCTCTGCCTACCCCAACAGGGAAATGGCGTGATCGTTTATATGTATGTATGAAAGATTCCTCGGTTTTTCTTGAAAAAAATAGTTTCCTTTGTCTCATTCGTTCGACTAGATCGAAATATTGTAGTTGCCTTTGTCTCATTCGTTCGACTAGATCGAAATATTGTAGTTGTTTTTGTCTCATTGGTTCGACTAGATCGAAATATTGTAGTTGCCTTTGTCTCATTCGTTCGACTAGATCGAAATATTGTAGTTGCCTTTGTCTCATTCGTTCGACTAAATCAAAATTATTGCTCTATGTACACAAAGCGAATACAAATTATTTAATCCATGAATTTTTCAACAGAAGTTGCTTTGCGTTCAGTAAGGAATTCTTTGAGTTGGAAATGTAAGAGATTTTAATTGCTATTTCAATTAAATGAGAAGTTAATTGGTATTTCGCTACATTTTGATTAACCTGATGGGTAATACTCTAGTTACTCTTTTTAAATATTTCATTTCTTTTTTATTTGACTTTTGTTTTGACTATCTCCATTCTAGAATCCGATATAAACACTAAATACTTAATCTCAACTGTTTTATTGAAGAAATTAGTATTTTAAAGTCAAATTTCGTACAAATTTGTTGTTTCCTTAAAAGAAATATGAATATAGTTTTATAACTTAACTTTTAAGTTTGGGCCATATGACATTCGATTCTAAATACAAATCACGAAATTTTATTGTTAGAAATATGGTATGTGTTGAGATGACCTCCGTGACTTAGTTGGTAAGACGCCTATCTCCCAACCTGGAGGTTGCGGGTTCAAACCCCGCTGAAACCCAGATTTAAAAAAAAATACAGTCTGGTTTTCACTTAACGCCTCTTTAACATATGTTTGATTGGTTGAAAGAGATTGCAGCATGCCAATAAGTCCGCTAGGTTGTACTTTGTATATACAACGAAAGTGTAATAAAATACAATATTTGGGCCGAACTATAAATGAGGGCCTAAGTGTGAATTTTATACACAATTTTCTATTAAATCTTCAGTGTTCTTGAATTTAGTTATGTATCATATATGTAATGTACTTAAAGTACTTTTTAATATTAAATAGATCACAAAAAATCATTTATCGCCCAACTAATCACCAAACAAGATTGGGTGACTCCATGTCTTTGGTGAATATTTTTAATGAATATATTGTTAGGTTTAAGTGAATTCCTCTTCTACGAGTCCGGACTATTATATAAAACGATTTACGTATTATGAACTTGGAATATTTGAATCGAAACATTATCCTTTTTTTTTTTTATTTACACATGACAAGAAATATACATAATTTGCGATAAAAACAACAGGTAATTTAATTAAGACACACAATTTTAATGGATCTGGGTTTGTTGCCTTTCATTTGTCATGTCCCCAGTAAACTAGGTTTTGCCAGTATCTCACTGAGGAGGCATGAAAACATAAATCGATACTTCTTTCCGATTTTGGATTATGTAACATAAAACCCTGTTGCACATTCTCATCAACCTGACAAACAGTGACACTCAATTACATATGTGTAAATCAAACTCCTCACACTTCATCACACCAGATCAAAACATTTATCCCACAATGTACCGCACACAATCATAAAGCCAAAAAAAATACATTTGTACAAAAATATAAATATAAAACAACAAAAAACACCGCACTCAAGAGCTCACACAACCCTCTTTCACAAGTCAAGTCATTTTTGTGATATTTAAAGGTGTCGTTTATTTAGTCAATATATAAATAAAAGTCGTTTAGATGTATGTACTTGAAACTTACAAGTGTTTTATAGTATCATCAACATCATCGTAACAATTATACATCCTGAATTGAGTATATTATTTGCTTACACTCGTATATATTCTGTTTCGTTTCTTTCAAGGACTTATTCTCTTGTCTCCCAAGTTAGTAGGTGCTCCTTTTCTCCCATCTACTACAACACACTATGTCCCATTGTTCTTTGAGATATATTGCTCAGTACTTCAAGTTGGTCCGTGAAATTATACGAAGAAGAGCTCGTATTATGTGAATGTGACAATGGTGGCCTGGCGTTATTATGCTTTACTATCAAATATTCTATATTTTTCTGATTAACTTCATATCTTATCGTAATAATAAGATATGAAATTTATTATATCTTATTATGACGATAGTATCGTGGTAAAAAATCGACGAAAATGAGTTATTTCTATATTTTAACAACTTTTTGTATAATCAATTGGAACTGAGTTGAGGAATTCTGCTACTTAGGTAAAATTATCTCAGATTATAGAAGAGTTAACAAGGATACCGAAACAAAGTCAATTGGACACTAAAACATATTAACTCGAACCGGACAGTATCAAAACCTACTAAAATGATAGTCCACAAAAAAATTTTGATGCCAACTTTCATGTATGGGAGTGAAACGTTGATGTGAAAAAATACTGATAAAAGCCGAATAAATACTGTCGAAACGCGTGTATCATATTAAGAAAAAAACATTGAGAGATAATGTATGACAGAAAACGGAATAAAGGGATTAGGGATGAAGAATACTCCACTGAGATGATTTGGGCATGAGAAACAAGTGAATTAAGAAAGACTAACATAACCGATACACAGTGCAAATGTGAACGTAAGACGTTTGAGAGAAAGACCAAGGAAAGTATGCTTAGATCAAGTGAATTATAACTTACAAGAAGGATTAATTTAAACGCTTAAAATAACTGCTTATAACGTTTGTACTCTGCTTTCGTATGATATCCTTTAACATTTCCAAATTCGTGATTCAGACAAATTAAAGTGCTTGGCCGGAACAAATTCTGATTTCATTTCGGTTAAAATCTAACTAATGTTTGCTATTTGTTCAATGTTAATAGCTTTCACGTGTTTATACGTATTATTAAACACAAGACTCATTTTGTAAATAAAATGGAATATTGAGAACACAAGTCCAATGAGTTTTCTATTTTACATTTGACTCATAGAATTAAAATTTGAAAAAATGTAAAACATCATTCACTAGAACACAAATGTGTTCATTACTTTCACATAATAAATATGATAATTAATCTAAGAATATTAGGAGAAAAACTATTAACTATAATTTAAAATTAAATTTAATGTATAAATCAAATTAATATAATTAAAAATATATATTTTACCAGCTATGTTTCAAATAATGTAAAATGTATTTGAGATGTGTAGCAGAAAAAAAACTATGCTTTTATAAGTAAATTGAGGTAATGCCCAGTGAAGTTCAAAAATGTAAAAAATGGACCTTAAAATATATTTTGAATCATACAAAACGAAGGAAATTAAAAATGACAGTTATTTTAAACATGCCAGTTGTTTATTAAATTAAACTTATTGCCTTGTATAAATTTCCTACAATCAACCTGATTTCAATAGTAAAATCTATAATATATAACGCCGTTTACAGAACAAACCCTCCTCAATGAACATTTTTCTTGTGATAAAATCGGCTGAAATATTAAAAATAATAATAATTCAAGGAAAATTTATATAGCGCTCTTTAAAGGGAAGGCTCTCCAGCTCGGAAATCGGCCACATACATTTCACCGAAATTAATTTACTACTGCTTATAATCTACAACCATCTTTACAAATTCAAAATTTTTCGCATTTAAGAATATATTGTTTAATGAAACAGCGCTAAACAAGTCATTTATTTGTTTTGGTTACTATTTTTTTAAAGTTATGTTAAAGTTATGTTAATATTACGACGAAATGTGTTTGACCTGACATCAGGTAATCTCACCTCTCCGCCTATCCCGATAAGATTTTTTCCCCATGGTATCCATCAACATATATCAATCGGTAATCTGCGTTTATTAAAGAGCATGGCTGGAAGAAAACTTTGTCTTCTGCCTTAGTAATCCTCAGTGAGATACAGGCAAAAACCTAGTTTACAGGGTATCCGACAAATGAAAGGCAACAAATCCAGATCCATTAAAATTGTATGTCCAAATTAAATTACCTGTTGTTTTTTCGCAAATTATGTATATTTCTTGTCATATGTAATAAGAAATAATAAATAAATAAAAATCAAGCATCATAGGGGGTTGAGAGAACTATGTGATTTCACCCCTGTCGCCGTTGAAGTCCTGTCCTTATACTCAACTTTTATATAATTATTTTGTAACATTTTTTATCTATCAATAATAATGGATTCGGAACTCGAGGTGGAGCACTCTTGAGAAAAGTTATTTCTCTTTACGACTCTATTTAAATTGTACTTTTATTATTATTCACCGATGTGACTCTTATAATGTGTTATTAATAGTAAGCAATATTTTCTTAAGAGTTCCATATACACACACTTTTTAACTATTGCGGTTATAATCCAGGGAGGATATTGGCTGTTTTTTTTATTGCTGACATGTCTTCAAATAAATTATCTAATAAATTGTTATTATATAAAATTTCCTTTAACTATTATTGTTAATGAAGTATGACACGATACTGTAATAAAATCTTGGTATCTCTGTAGTCCAGAGTTAGTTGTTAATTTTAAATAGGTTATAAAATTTCTTAGAAAACGTCTTGGTCCGCATGAGTTATAAAGCTTCTTTACAAAAGTGTGAAGCTTCGTAAAATAGTCGCAATGCAACGTGGAAGAGACTTAGCATAAATTATAATTAACTTTGTCCAACTCTCACACTTTCTTAATTAACGGAAAAATATATTCACATAATAAATCTTTATCTCGTCGTGTCTCGAGACGGCGAGAGTGAGAGGAAAAGGAAGAGGAAGAAGAGAAGGGTAGAACAACGAGAAAAGAACAGGTGCGGGAGAAATAATATAGTGAGAAAAGTTAAGAAAACAGAAGGCACACCAGTGCATTTTGCGCCCTTCTCTGTAACGCTCTCAAAAATCTCAGAAAAAGTAATAAAATATCTACTGTGCTTAAGCCTTATACCTCATTGTATTATATTACACTGCCGTATTCAATAAAACTTGGTGGAATTGTTGCCAGACAGATATCTCTTCCAAATAACCAAAACTATGTTAAAGAGGTGGTAAGCGAAAACCACATTGGAAGCCTTTTTCATAAAATTCCGTTATAAAAAGGAATCAGATAACCAACCCCCCGGTTGGAAAACCTTACTAACTTGATCATGGGGGTCGTCTTAATTAATGTTTTCAAAATTAAATATTAATACACCATTGAGGTTCATGACCGCGCGGTAACGTACTGGACTTCTGTGCGTAAAGTCGTCGATTCGAAACCCGCTCTGTGCTACTCTCTTCGAACGACACACGCACTTTTTCCGCCTAAAGTTTGAAGGCATAAGGATACCTATGACTTCGGTGATATCTATTCTTTTTATTGTAAAAAAATCATTAAAATTTAGCTTAAAACCTATTCATGAAAAATACGTAGCGTTATTTACATACATTGGTTACCCCGAGAACGCTCAAATCTATCTTAGGTAACCAAGCTCCATAACAAAAACAAAGTCATGAAAAATGTCTCTTGTCAAATCTAATCTGGCAATCGAACTCGGTAGGCCTATACATCCCAACGGCCACGGTGCCAAGTGACTTGCTTACAATCATGCTGTGTCCGTCCAATGCTGAAAATAGACATAATTTACGTGCCATAATTGTCGATTTAAAATCATTATTTTTCATAAATCAAAACCATAACACTTTCATACATGTAAAGGAAATATATTTTTTTGTGCATAAAAACGTTGCAAAATGTAAAATGAATAATATTAGACTAAAATTAGGTCATACTAAAATTTGCATTTAAATACAAAAAAATCGAAAATTTACATATTCAAAATATTTCGAAGATTTGTGAAAAATGTCACTATATACTATATGTGTTAACTACCTGTTTAACCCTATGAAGAATTTGATACACTTGTTGAATATATAAAAAAAAATTGAGAAAACAAAAATTTCAATAATGTTTTTCTAGTTTATTTGAAATACCAATTAAATTAATTTAGAAAAATACCGTCAACATTTTTTTTAATATTAGGCTCGTACGAAAATAATTGCTGATTTTTGCAAATAAAAGACTAATATTTTATTAGAAATAATGTTTATTCAGTCTATTACATAATTTTTATTATTAGTTATAACCGTTTCCCATCCATTGACTAACTTATTTATCCCATGCCTATAAATATATTCTGGTTTTAGGGTAAAAACTCATCAAGGGATGTTTTCACTTCTTCCAGGGAATAACTTTTTTTTTACCAATGAGAACCTTTTTCAAGGATCAGAAAATATGGTAATCGCTAGTTGCTAAGTTAAGAGAGCAAGACAGATATTACAAAACTTCCCATTTTAAGTTAATTCATTATGTTTGACGAATGTCACATGTGGTCTGGCGTTATCGTGGTGAAAAATAATACCCTTCCTGTTCAACAAATGGGGTCGTTTTTTAATCAATTTCTGGTTTAATTTGTCCAATTGTTCAGAGTACTCATCAGCGTGTATTGTTTCACTTGATTTTTAAAGTTCGTAATACAGTATACCCTTAATATTACACCACATTATAACATGACCTTTTTCTGGTGCAATTCTCATTTTGAGGTAGAAAGGGGTGCTTGTCCGGGGGTAGACCAGTGTCGTTTTCTGGTAACATTATTGTTTACAACCCACTTTTCATCAGTCGTTACAATCTAATCCATGAATGGTTCCGTTTTTTTGTCTGGCGAGCAAAGATCTGCAGTTAGTATAGTTAGCTTATACAATAAGTTTTTCTGTCACAAATCATAAGGGACCCAAACAGAGAGCTTTGACACCATTCCTATCTCATGGAGACGCCTTAAAATGTTTGATTTGTCAATATTCAATCTATCTGCAGTTCTCGTGAGGTCAGTAGAGGGTCTGCATCCAACATGGCTCGGAGTTGTTCGTCATCAATTTCACTGGGCCGTCCGGCGCAGGGTTCATCTTCAAGGGATACATTCCCAGAATGGAACTTGTTAAATCAAATACGACGCGTTCGAGTTTGCACGACATCTTCACCATACACTGAACGATTGTTAATATGTTAGTCATGACAGTTGTATTCTTTCCTTTTTTGAACTCATATAACATATACAATGTCGCAAATGATTTTTTTTTCTCGGCCATTTGCATAAATTTTTGGGGGTTGATACACGACTGAAGTTGAAACATATTTGGCCAAATGAGGTAGAAAGCATATTTTTTAAAAGCAATGACAAAAAAAAGGTTTAAGATAAAAGACAAGCCTTTACACCATTTCTAAATAATTACCCTTAAAACAGCAACTTTTGCATCAACCCATTATTCTGTTATGTAAGTACCTAAATATACGAAATTAATTAAATCTTTCAGAAATTACCTTGATTCGAGCTTTTGACGCTTCCTTTTCTTTTGATTGACAAATCACTTAATTTTTTTCAATTCATGTTTTTATTGAATTTTGTAAAAAAAAAATTTAAATACTTTTTGCGACCATGTACTTACTTTTGTCTGGTTGTTTGAAAAGAAATGGCCATCTGGCAATAGGCCCGCAAAATTGTTGACCATCATCCTGTCGTGTAGTTCATAATTGAGCATCGGGACTCCTATGATAGCCTTTGACGACTCCTCTCCATCCATCCCTGCACTCCGCGGCTTGAAGGGCAGTTATTAAGGGTAGTTCAGTTGCGTCTTTTACTTGATGAGTCCTACTCATTAGGATTCTTCCTCTTGCGCGTCGTCCTTCCACGCTTCCAGTAACTACAGACATCTTCAAACTGTATCCTTGGCCATGACTAATGTACCCAAATAATCAGAGGACTCATCGAAGGAATTGTTATGCAATGTAGTGTTAAATAGTTAATCTAAGAATAGTGATAAAATTCAATTCTCATTTATCAAATTAATGAAGTCAATTTGGCTATATGTATTCACTCGTATGTTACGCTGTAACGTATATTGTATGGTATGCTGCAATGAATCTTGTATGGTACGCTGTAATGTATGTTGAAGAGCGTAGTAATGACTTAAGATTATTTTTCCATCATTAATGCAGTCTTATACCGCAAAAGTAACGAAAATTATCACATATGTAACGAAAAATACCACGTATGTAACGAAAAATACCACATATGTAACGAAAAATACCACACATGTAACAAGAAAATCGTAGACTAATCTTAACCCGACTTGTTTTTTGGGTACCATCAAAAATTTTGCCCGATACTCAACTTAGGCACGAATGTCACCCTAGTTACTGAACCTAACCCAGTGACTCTATTTCTTAAGAGTTTTTGAAGCCTGCTGACTCTCCAAGGTGTTGATTTTTAATAAAACAACTTAAACACTTACTTTCTTCGTATTCACCACTGTTGAATTTATAGAGTTCACTACTGGTTCGTAAAATAATAATGTATGTTGAAGAGAGTAGTAATGGCTTAGGATTATTTTTTGCATCATTAATGCAGTCTTATACCGCATAAATAACGAAAATTATCACATCTGTAACGAAAAATACCACGTATGTAACGAAAAATGCCACATATGTAACGAAAAATACCACATATGTAACGAAAAATACCACACATCTAACAAAAAAATCGTAGACGAATCTTAACCCGACTTGTTTTTTGGGTACCATCGGAAATTTTGCCCGAAACTCAACTTAGGCACGAATGTCACCCTAATTACTGAGCCTAGCCCAGTGACTTTATTTCTCAAGAGTTTTTGAAGCCTGCTGACTCTCCAAGGTGTTGATTTTTAATAAAACAACTTAAACATTTGCTTTCTTCGTATTCACCACTGTTGAATTTATATAGCTCACTACTGGTTCGTAAGATAATAAGAAACTAAATTTAATGTTTAAAATATCTTTGTTAGTAGCCATCGGTAAAGAAAAAGAGAGGTTAGTGACAATGAATGAGAAGTTGCGTATATGTGAAGTAGAGAATTGCTGTTTGAATGGAAAACACGTTGTGGAAACGACTTCAAACTGTTTAAACGTTGACACTTTTTGTAGAGAAGTTTCAATGCAACAAAAGCGCCCAATTTGTTATCCAGTCACTAAATGAAACTATAGAAATACGAGTATAACTTTTACGTCATAACATTTTTAAGTATAATTTTCACATGAATAAGAATTAATAATATTTGATTATACATCCATAGTCTTGAAGCGGAATATCTCGCTTTTCTTTTTCGTTTTTCGTGTGGGCACTCATGTCTGTGCGGGTTGATTTACCAGCATTCAATATAAAGAAATATCATCCCCCTTCGTCTTTCATGTAGAGCAAACGGTGGGCAGTCATTTAACCTCGTTGCACAGGTAAAGGGGCTGGTTAATTTTATTTCCAATGTTGAACAATCTAGTTATATAGTCATGTTACTCGTATTTAATACTCAGATTTATTTTTTGACTGGTTGTTTGGCAAAAAATATGAACACAAAAACAAAATTATGTTTTTCATTGTTGCGACATTGATCCCTACTCTTTTATTACTCCGGATGGTGGAAAATTAAAAAATGATCGATTTAATTATTGGTTTTATTAATTTTGTAATATATCAATTGATCAAACAGTTTGAAAACTAGCTGATTCATGCTTAGTGGCAATTTCTTACAATTCTTTCATGTAGAGCAAACGATGTGCAGTCATTTATCCTCGCTGCTCAGGTAAAGGGGTTGTTTAATTTAATTTCCAATGTTGAACTATCGAGGTATATAGTCATGTTACTTTATACTCAGATTTATTTTTTGACTTGTTTGGCAAAAAAAATAAACACGAAAACGAAATTGTGTTGTCTTATTATTGCGACATTGTCCCCTACTCTTTCATAACTCCAAATAGTGGAAAATTAAGAAATTATCGATTTAATTATTGGTTTTATTAATTTTGTAATGTGTCAGTTAATTAAACAGTTTATAAACTGGCTGGTGTATGCTAAGTGGTAATTTCTTACAGTTATCAATATAATTGATTTATATATTAATGTATAACTTGTTATTTTTATTAGTATTTTCGGATTGTTTATGTTTTTCTATATCTATTCACTCTAATTTTGGATGCTCAGTCAGTGAGTATTAATAAGTTGATTACATTCATTGAAAATTAATAAGATAATTAATTACATTCATTGAAAATATTGAATATGATCTCAGTAAGCTCGTCCTATGAAAATTTGGAATACACATTTATCAAATATGAATATTCATTTTTTATCTTAATTAATTAAAAAAACTATACACTTTCTTGACACTACTAACGGAGGCAGGCATGTGTGTAGTTAGCTTCTTACATTGTTTAATACTATAGACGACTATTTTTCAAAAGAACATCTTCATAACAGATCTGATACTCATTATTAAGTCAACATTTAAAGAGTATTTTTGTCTCCTTAGCTCATTTTTTTATGAAAGGCAATCCACCTAAACTAGGATGATTTGTGCCACCAAATTAAAGTCACCATATTATTATATAAGTCGATATAATAAAATGAATATTAAAAAATGACAATTCTAGACAATTTAAAGGTTTATATGATTACACTTCAATAATTTAACAATATATCTACCATATAAGTGAAAATGAAGGAAAAAACGAAGAAAGAAAAAAACGCAACATTCTTTGGACGCGGTAAAGATATGACTTTTAGGAAATCAAATTTCTCGCAAAGGACAACGTAAAAATATATGGTCTATAGTTTCAGCATCAAGATTACATTTACAACCAGGATTCTTTACAGTAACCATTCTGTAAAGTTGACTAGACCTTTTTACTTATTATCTTAATGTTAAAATATACTCTGGGTTCTAAAGAGAAAAAAGTTCTTATTATATTTCAAATATTTTAAATGACAGCGATGAAAAACAAATAAGCTTTCATATTTCTTCGTGTCATTTATTTTTCATCCATCATAAATAAAACATTTATTTATTTATTTATTTATAAAATATTTCATCTCTCATGAGAATTTCATATTTTTTTAAATAAAAATGTTTATTAAACTCAAAAAAGTATTTCAACCTATTCAAATTGTGTTAAACATTCTATTGATTTTCATTTGTATCGTTCACTGCTCATTTTTTGAAGAAGCCCAGTTTCAACAATTTTTTTCTAGTGGTATAGAAACTCAATGGTTATTTAAAGACGGAAATAAAGATTGTTTGAAAATAAGAGAAATCGGATCTTTTGTCGAAGGTAACAAAACTCGTCGAGTTATATTTATAGAAAAACCTGCAATATTGAAATTACAATTCAATTTGGCAAGAAACGAAAGGCTGTGTATTAAATATAATGTTTTAATATATGGAGCTGTTTTAAAAATTAAAAGGAGAGCCTTATTATTTAAATCGAATGCAAATAAAACAAATCAGTGGAGGACAATAAAATACAATCCCTTGGAGAAGAACAAAGATATCCATGTAAGTTTAAAAAAATAGTTTTTGAATACAAAAACATGTTATCAATACTGGAATGGTGTGTCTTTAGGGTTGTTAATGCTTACGTACATATCATCACACCATTTTCCTGTCGAGGTAGGCAAAGAGGAAAGACTTTCCTATCTCTACACACATCGTTAGCCTCTCCTACGTAACATACATACACCTTATCAAACAACTTTTACGATTACTGTGGCTTTCTACGTTTTCTTCTTTCAGAATATCATTTACTTGATCCAACCATATTTTCCTTGGTCTTCCCCTTACACACCTTCCACTCACATTTGTAGTGTATATCTGTTTTGTTAGTCTTTTTTCATGTATTCGTTACACATGCCCAAACCATCTCAACGTACTCTTCTTCATCTTAACACATCAACCTTAAGTTCACATTCACCCCTTATCACATTATTCCGTATTCTGTCATAATAGAAAAAAACCTTTTTTTGTTGATAGCAATACAAACAATACATACAGTATTACATTTTTTTATTTGTTCCACGAAGTCCTGTTTTTATACTCGACTTATAAATAATATATAATTTTTCATTTGGATTTTTTCTTCTGTTAAAAATAGTGGATTAGAGCGCCGCTGGGGAGAATTTGCTCTCTAAAAGGCGCTACATAAATAATCCCTTTAATTTTATTATTATTCATTTTATCTTCTTTCAGTTGACTTTGGAATTCGATTTTTTCATTGACTCTGGAGTGATTGCTCTTAAATACGTTAAATTGCAAAAAATAAAACAACTTGGAATACTCAAGTCCCCATCGCAAGAAATCAATCTTAACCAAAATAAAGAAACAAATAAAACTTTGATTAGACATGGTGAACGAGAAGAAATGATAATTACACTGACCAAAACAACAGGTAGAAGTATGAAGGAATACGCTAAATATACCAAATCCGACTGGGATGTTGGTGATGGTGGACCATGGAAAACAAGATTAGAACTAATATATAAAAAAATTCTAGGACGACATCGTAGACAAGACGTACCCGTTGTTCCAGCTCCGCCAATACCATTAGCTGGTGGCAATGAAACAGCTGGTGGCAATGATGCCGCTGGTGGCAATGACACATCTACAGATGAACAAGAACAGTCAGATTCAAACACTAATACAGATAGTGTTATGCTACCGTGTCAGGCCGTAGCGTATACTTCCATTATTTTGTGTGTTCTGTGTTTGTTATATCTTGGTTTTATAATATTCTTAGTATTATCAAGATAATTAAAATGGAAACCTCCGTGGCATAGTTAATAAGACGCCTATCAAACCACCAGGATTTTAAAGCTCAGATTCCGTTCAGCACTTATAAAAAAAAGAAAAGTTCCTGTCTAGTTTCCACTTAAGACCTGTGTGACATAGTTTTGGTTCATTGAAAGAGATACTTGAATAATAATGAACTTGCTAGGTTTTATTAAAACAATAAAATTCCTCCTGTGTTATATTGAAAAAAATGTGCCTGAAAGCATTTATGAAATACATATACAATTATTTTTTTTTAATTATATTTTTTCAATCATGGTGTACTAAATTTTATAACATTTTTTTATAACCTGATGAACTTGTTTCCAAGAGAAAATTCCTTCCAAACAACCAAAAAGCTTCAAAAGGCCTTATGTACAACAAAATAACCAATATGGACGTCTTTTTTTAAGGACCATCAGGAATCGAACACAAAGTACCTGCGTGGAAAGCACGCGCTCTTCTTATGATTGTTTTATCAAATTGAACTCGCCTTTTTTCCTGTGTAGACCCGTGTCAAAGTAGATATTTACAATATCATAAGGTAGAACGGTTTAGTTAAGAACACAATTTCCTATTTGACATTTACACTTATTTGTGTACGAGTATATGCATATTTTAATATCAGAAAATGTACGCACTTGCACTTACACACATACTATATATTCTTCTCCCTGGCTCCATCTCAACTTACTGTCTGCGAAGACTGTTGGGGTCAGATCTCCTCGTCCTCAGGTTGTATGCTCTTTTGTCCCGGATTACACCCACGAATTTTTTGGTCGTCCTCTGGTTATGATCGGGTGATCTGCGTCCAACGTGCCCATACCATCTCAATCGCCTCTCCTCCATCTTGCTGTTGATGTCTGTAACACCTAGGCTTCCACGAATGCGTGAGCTTTTTATTTTGTCTCTTAGGGACACACCAGCTGACCATCTTAGCATGCGCATTTCAGCAGTTTCCAGTTGCCTGGAGTAAGAGCTATACACCGTCCAGCATTTGGAGCCATAGAGGAGTGCGGGTCTGAAAATCGTTTGGTATACTTTCCCCTTTAACTTTACTGGCATTTTCGGATCACATAGAACTCCCGTCATTGGTCTAGAGTTCTATGTGATCCGAAAATGCCAGGAAAGTTAAAAGCAAAAGTATACCAAACGATACTTTTACGTACATATCATATCACTTACACACATATCTAAGCATCAGAAAATATACTCGATGCATTTTCACACGTATCTTCACATTAGTTAAGACACTAATTAGTGTTTACTAACATATCTACTAATCATCAAACTCACTCACTTGCATTTACACACATACCTTCACATAAGCAAATACACTCACATTTTTACAAATGCGCATAGACATATAAACACAAGTACATGAACATGGTGTGGTAATACAATTTATTCAAATTATTTGCTTACACAATAAATAAGTGTTGATTTTGTATTTGTTCATTTATCTGAACTACTGTTTAATGTCCTTTTTGATACAAGAGATTAAAGAAACAACAAATTATAAAAATTGATGGGTGAAGAGATCAAAAATACAATAGAAAAAAATGGTATAGAGTGGCCCAAAAGTCACTCCTCCATTTTAAAAGGAAATAACTTTTTTATTTCCTAATAATTCACATTTATTCTTTAAAGTTATAAACAGAAAACACACTTCTTGAAAATTTATTTTATTTAGTTTTGAAAATAACATCCTTTAAACAACTGTCATTTTGGGCGACGAGGTCCACTTCCACCTAAACGGATTGGTTAATAAACAAAATATGCAATTTTCGAGGACAGAAAATCCTAGAATAGTCTAACAACGTAGTCTGCATCCCGTAAAAGTAACGGTTTGGTGTGGTGTAAATACGGATAGATTTCTTGGATCTTATTTCTTTCAATATGGGGCAGAAAACCCACTAACCGTCAATGGCGAATGGTATCGAGAAATGCTAGAGAATTTCGTGCGTCCTGCAGTCGAGGACACATGAGATGTATGGTGGCAGCAAGATTGTGCTAATGCTCATGCAGCTCGCCTGACTATTGAAGTCTTAAGACAATTTGTTGGAAGAAGGATAATTTCGCGAAAGTCTCAAATCAAGGGGCCATCACGCTCACTTGACTTAACTGCTCCAGACTTCTTTCTATGGAGGTATTTGAAAAATAGAGTATACCGTAACAATCTTTGAACGATTCAGCAATTGGAGGCCAACATCCGTGAAGAAATTGAAGAAATAAGCCAAGAAACATTACGATAGGTGATGTTTCACACCTTAGAAAGAGCGTGTCAGTGTGAAGAGCAAAATGGCAGTTATTTAAAGAATGTAATTTTCAAAACTTATTAAAATTCATTTTTAAAAAGTGTGTTTTCTGTTTATAAAAGAATAAATGTGAATTAATAATAAATAAAAAAGGAATTATCTTTTAAAGTGGAGAAGTGACTTTTGGGTCATCCTGTACAAAACAATGACGCAAACTCATTTATTTTACTCAATTAATCGTGGCAAAAAGGACTTCATCGTTTGGCGTAGTCAGTCATTTGAAAGTCAATACAATACCTATACTGAATAATCAATAAACGAATATGTTGTATTGCTATGAGTTTTACAAAGAACAAGTTTTAACTACAAAATTGTAGAATAAAATATTTTACTTGAAAGGTCTATGACAAACGTATAACCTGATAGGTTGAGTTAGTTCCGGACTGTTGAAACATGATCTGACAATTTTTCTCCTGTTTGACAAAATTTTGCCATAGTTCTTTAATCGCTGCTTAATTTTGGTTTATCGTGCTTATTTACTGATCTTAAACAGTGATTTGTCACATATAAACTTAATTTAAAAGCGCTTTTGGACTAAGTTTGTTATATTTATTATTTGTTTTCACCCATAAAACAAGTCAATTGCATATGAATAAAAATTAAATATTCAAAAATAATTTGAATTAGTTAATGGGTGCTTTCTCACGTCTCGAAACTTAGAAAATGTATTATGGTATAAGAAATATGTCAATGTCCCAAGCAGTCCCATCCAGAAGTGTTAAGGCTTTTCCAACAGGCATAGTGGCTGGAAGGTTCTCTCTGATATATGCGATTGACTAATGACAGTTTCTTCCGGTGCAGTCTAGTGTAATTAATGGCAATATTTAACGCTTATCTTTCTCGTAATGCTGGATAGCTTTAAACTGCTTGAACGAGTCTGAAAATAATATTTTAAAGCGTTTACATAAATATAATTTATTTTTTTTATTTATAGTTAAGGTATTAATATTGTAAAGGTTTAAAGACATTGTAACTTGTTTTATTAAATACTGTTTATTCCCCTTGTTTGTAACGGTATAACCCTACCGGTTTCAAGACTTTCACCTCATCATAAGGGGAGCACAAACAAACCTTGTGTGTGCTCCCCGTTGTTGCTAAATCCGAAAATGAGTCATCTTATTTTACATATGATCATATCACATGATACCCAACATCCTTCTTAGGCTTATGTTCTCACAACTAAGAAGAAATCTCTTTTGGGCATCGGTGACATGTCAAGATTCAGTGGATGCAGGCGGTAAACAGTCAACACTTCAAGTTCAGACTAAACTTGATTAACTCCATATAATCTTCATATTCAAACGCAGTTGCCTATTCACAGTAATCGTCTTAATTACGAGCCGTGTCTGATCCCTTTGACTTTGATGAAAATTTGAGGGAATATCTCAGCTATTTGCAACAAGCAACAACTTCTCAATTCTCTCGAGACCTGTCCATTCGTGAGTGTCTCGTTACCAAACAGGTCATTTTACCGATTCCGCGTCGACTCTCAATTTAGCCCATCAATATTAATGTTAGGAAGTAATTTCATCTCAATATGTGACTCAGATTAACCATTTTTTCGCTATTCTATGGTATTTAAGAGCTCTTATTTTACACTTGCTCGACGCAGCTCCTCGGTGTTTGAGATAAAATGAAAAAAATCTTGAACATTCTCCAATGTATCCACATTTCAAATGTTTCAATCTTATTTATTGTTCTGGTCTACATGATCTTTATTCCAACAGCATTAAGTAAAAAAGACCACATATTATACTTAATAATGCATTGCCGAAGTTTAAGGTTGAAATTAACATTTCAGAAAACTAATCTTATCTTGAGAAATCCATAACGTGCCAATTCAGTTCGTCATATTACTCGTACTTATTTAATTAAGCTTTCTAGATATTTGAAGCTAGCAACTTGGTTTATAGGGGGTTTGGTCAGCAGCAAAGAATAACACTATCAATTTAAGATCATAAACTTTTCGTTTTTTGAACCTAAGTGCTAAAAAATTATCAACTTGTTTGACAGGGATGACATTTATACATAGATAATGTTGTCCTTATCAAGACATAACTGACTACCCATCGGCTTTATCTGTTCAGCGTTTATACACATATCAAGAAAGTGAGATTTATTTAATGTGTCATAAATCCTTCACAGAAGCCCCAAAAAGATTTAATTTTTCAAAGTCTCCTAGCTTTTTTGATGTATCGAGAGGCCATATATATTTTTTTCCATAGACTGTGAATAAAGTCCAAAAATGATAAAAAAGATCCCAAGCACAACCCTGCCAGACTCCAATAATGATCGTAAAGTATTAAAGGGGCCGACACTTGGCTTTACAAAGTAGTATTTCGAGAACCATGCAGATGCGTGGTCAAAATTATCAGACATCATGAAAACGACAAAGATGAAGAAAACACGGACATTTATTTTTTTCTTCAGTCAATTCAAATTTAATGCATACTCGTACATACCACCAAACTTTCCGGGAAGGCCCACAGAATAGACAGCCAGACTTTCTTATCTTGAGATATATTTCGTCTCTACATACGTGTACTCGTATATGCACCTTCTGATACAATTCCTACGATTGATTTGACTTTCTCAGTTTACTTATATCATAATATCATTCACTTGATCCAATCATACTTTCTTTGGTCTTTCTCAACCAAACCTTCCGCAAAAAAATTATCTATATATTTGTTTTGTTTGTACATATTTATTTGTTCTACGTGCCCAAACAATCTCAGAGTGTTCTTCTTCGTCTTTATTTAACATGTTTTTATTTTACTTACAAAATCTCACTCGCTTAGAGATTAAGACTTGAGCCTTTAGCGCACATATATCCTCAATGTGTTCCCTAATCACAGTTAAATTTAGTAATATTTTAAACAACTTTTATATTTTGAAAGTAATGATCAAATATCACTTAATCATTATTTTATACACAAACTGACAAATGTTTGATTTAAACATTTTCCAAACGATCTCGTTGGCTGGAAGAGATTATTTATCTATCTGGTCAAAAACTCGATTGATAAGTGCAATAAAAATATTTCAAATTCACCTTTAAAACCTTCAATTTAATGCAAAACAAAGGTTCAAATGTATCAGGGTAGAATAATATAAAAGGGATGAGGCATACGCCGGCTGTTAGTAATGGGAAGTATGAGGAAGGGGTTTCATACTACTATGAATGCTAAATTGCGACATTATCCCCTACTCCTTTTGAGCTCCGAATACTGGAAAATGAATAAAACATCGATTTGATTGTTCATTTTATTGATTTTGTGGTCGATGAATTATAAAAGTTTTAAAACTTTTTGAAAACTAATTTAAAATATAATCAAATAAGATAAGGGAAAATTATACCTATCGCAATGCTTTTTATACTGATGAAAAATTAACTCCGTGGCCTAGTTGGTAAGACGGCTGTCTTCCAGCTCAGGGGTTGCGGGTTCGATTATCGTTTAAACCCAGATTTTTTTAATGATTTTTATCTGGTATTCACTAGATGCTTCATTTAAATAATTATGATTAGTTAATTAAACTAAAAAACAATGTGTGTGCCATTCAGAGAGCATACTATCTTCTAGAGCGCTTTAACTCGGATTTCGAACCCAATTTCACAAAATTCTTATATACTCGTATATAAGTTGAGTGTCAAGATAGAAAATAAAGTTTTTTTTTTATTAAACAAAGTAAATTATTGTACAAACATTTGTCAAGGCTATACCTATATACAAATTTATTACTTAACTAATCTTAATTATATGTTATAATTTATGAACTTACTTAATCTTATTTTCCTACATATCATTTTATTTTATTTATTCAATCTTAATATATGAGATCTTAGAAATAATTAACACCTACATACTACTTATAACTAGATAACAATTCTTACACTAATTATTTAGCAAAAACAAGTCCACTCGTTCAGGCTACTTGTATTCCATCACATTCACTCAGACCTTGGTCGTCCCAGCTAATACTGAAGGTGGACTAGTCAGGCAACAGATAATGCTTCGGGAGCTTGTGCTTATAACGGAAGGGTAGGTCGGATTTACTCTCGTAAGCCCCCAGGGCAGCGACTAAGGGATTTCTGTGATTTTGTTGGCTTTTATAGAACTTCTAGAAACAAAGTATTTGGTAAGAAAACCACAGAAACATTATCTACAACTACAAAAATAAACTTTGTAGATCTTCCAATATGTGATAGTAACACATCCAGTTTAAGGTTTAGTGTATATGTGTAATGTTCATATACAAACATACATTTTTATAAGACCTGTCAAAAAGGGTAATATTCAAGTGCTTTCAAAAGCTGCACACGTCATTCATATCTCTTACATCAAGAAACAGACCATCCCACACCACAGAGCTCGCAAAAGTGAAAGCTTTGTCATAGTACCCCACCCTATTTGATCGATGTTTAGAAAAGATTGCCACTTGTCATTAAGCTCGCCAGGTTTAATGTATACAACAGAAGTGTAATAACATATAATACTTAGAAGGAATGATATGTGGGATGTTCGCTTTAAAACGCACTTTCAATACTTCTAAAGCTGGTCGCAAACCTGTGGAGTCTCCGTTGGCCTCTGACATTTTTTAATCAATTGGTCTGGGGCACATGTAGACGATTCGTTACCCTCAAACGGTGAAGAAAGTTCTAAAGATTTTTTTGAGATATCTCTACTTATGTGAGTGAGGTTTTTGTCTGTGACTTTTTCCCTATAAGGGTTCCTCTATGTTTGTTAGGATTCTACTTTCTAAGCGTGAGGATGGATGTGAGGGTATCTTCTTATACGAGTATATTCATTTTGCTAACTGAAGTTCATTTAGTGTAATTATGTTGGAAAATTTATGATTTTATGTTACTGATAACTATTGGAGGTACAGAAATATTGATATATAATATTTGGACTGGCAATAAATAAAAATAATTTGCCAAGCGTTGTTCCTTTATGACACGAGCTGTTCCATTTAGACTCGCAATAAATATAAATAACTTGCCAAGTGTTGTTGTTCCTTTATGACACGGACTGTCCCATTTAGACTGGCAATTAATAGAAATAGCTTGCCAAGTGTTGTTCCTTTATGACACGAGCTGTCCCATTTAGACTGGCAACAAATATAAATAACTTGCCAAGTGCTAATCCTTTATGACACGCGCTGTCTCATTTTAATAAACGTATTTCGAGCTTTCTTAATAATGGAAGTTAGTTTTTTCAGCTTTAAATTTGTTTCATGTTTATTATTTTTTATAGCTTTTGATTGCATTAATAACACTTTGCACTCGAATTGTATTATTTTCTGATCCTCCACACATTTTTGCTTATAGTGTGTTAAATGTATGGTTTTTAATATTGAAAAATTATTTTTAATGTACGTATAAATTATTCATTTGGCATTTAAGAGTTTAAATCAAAATACATAATAGAATATTAATACTATACGTTTTATCGTGTCTGATATAAATAAATAAATAACAAAGCAAAAATGTGTTATACATATTTTATATTTGACAGTATATAGGTCTCTTTCAAAACCTTTGATAAAAATGTTATACATATTTTACTATCTTCTAAAAAGTTCCTTTAAAATGAAACGTACAAGGACATGGAAAAAAAACCATTAGAACTTTTACCCCAATACAAAATGTATGCAATAAAAGTAAGAGGAAATCCTTATTTCATCCCCACTTCTGTCAGAGAACATTCAATTTCTCCCCTTTCTTCTTCCTCATATATAAAATTTAACAAGTTCCCTTTCGGCAAACTTTAGTTGAAAAATCCTGAATTCATGAAACATAAATAATCTCGTACCATTTGTAGACTACCATTTCGAATTCGTGGGAGTTTATCATTGTCATCATCAACGTTATTTGTCATAACATAAACAAAAACGATATTTTTTCTATTATCTTTCTTAACTGAGTAATACTTGATGCGTATTATTGAAAAATAAAATAGAGATGACAAAAAAAGTTTGAATTCGTATATTCAATTGATACATAACCGTCTCGAAATTTTAAAATTTTTTAAAATATAATTCTCAATGTAACATTATTAAAAAAATATGGATTGTGCTCTAGGGCTGGTTTGCATTCCATAATTATTTATTAAATCTCTGAACTGATAATTAATTTGAATATTAGCATTTAGATCAACAACAAAAAACATTGCAATCGAATTAATTAGTACAGCGCACTATATGAATGACGATGCGAAAGTCACTGATAAGAGCATTCCTTACTAGTATCAATGATCTCCGTGGCCTCATTGGTAAGCGTCTGTCATACAGCTCGACGGTTGGATGTTCAATTGTTTCAATCTGGTTTTTACTTGAGGCTTTTTTTAAATATAGTATATATCTGATTTGTTGGAAGAGTCATACATGATATATGGTATAGCGAGCCATATAGCGATAAGGCCCTCAGGTTTAACTGTATACAACGAAAGTTTAATAAAAAAGTATGAAGTTTCATACAACTTCCTTGATTCCTCGGGCTTTTACATTTACTTCTTTCCAAATATCATTCATTCACTTAATCCAACTAAACTTTCCTTGGTTTTTCTCTACTTCTCCTTCCACTCACTTTTGCAATGTTGATTGTTTTTGTTAGTCTTACTTTACTAATTAATTCCATTTTTTATTGTATTGATTTTCCATACTTTAATATTTAGCGTCAAGAACACTTATCGAGTCTATTTCAGTATTAACGCCAGTGATCTTTCTCGGCACTGATTTTGATTTCATCTTTATTAAAGTAGTCTTCTGTGCCTTATAACCCATTCTACATAAATTCTAAAAGCAATTCAGGTGACATTTTTAGCACCTTATAAATCTTAGATGAACATATTAAAGAGTGATTCAAATCACCTCCGTGGTGCTTTTATTAAAATAAGGCTTTACTCATTTGAAAATTGAACCAAAAATTCATATTAATATGACAAAAACATTAAGCTCACTGTGAAATAATGAATTTTATATTATTATAAATATGGTATACATTAAACAAAAAAAAATAAACACATTTTCAAAGCGTAACTATAGGAAAGTATCGCCTACTTGTATATTCTTTATTTAGGAAGTTCTCCACATTTTTTCCACAACGCTTTTAAAATAAACGATTCAGCCACGGTTTCGAAGGACGTGAAATGCCAGGCTGCTAACCGACCTATATGGGGGTATTTAATGATATTCCCTTATTCTTGGTGAAACTTGTAGGATGACGATAAGGATAAACGAAAATGTAAGCGAAAAAAAATGGCAGATCTTCTCATATGTAAATGAAAAACATTCGTCATTTTTCACTGTGGTGTAAAGCTATGTGAGAGTATATGTGTACTTGACTACATTTATGTTGTATATAGTACGAAATCGCGGATTCATAACTTATATAAATCTGCCAACGAATAAAAAAAAGTGTTAAACGAGCCTTAAGTGAAAATCAGTCTGGTAAGTTTTTCTAAACATATAAAGATGCATAAAAGTACCTAACTTAATGTCTGCAGCCACTACCTTACTATCCTAACACTCAACGGCTTTATATTTATTTTTTTACATTTTTAATATGTCAATCATAGTGGATTCAAATCGTTAATAAGAGCACCTTTGACAAGTGCTTGCTCACTGAACAGCGCATTATAAATTGATATATTCTTATTTTTTTTCAATCCGATTACCTTCGTGCAAAAAAAAAATGTGGTGATATCAAATACGAGTAATACTGGCAGTTATGCTGGTTGAAGAACTTACAAGAATGGTTTTCTGTGGTACAATACATTTATTCAGAGCTGCTGCCTCAAAGTTCAGAGTTGTCGCCTCTGGTCTCATGCTAATCATCACTCTTTTAAATGGAGAGGAACTTAAAAGAAAAGTGAAAAATATCAACGTCTATTGAACCCACAACCCTCAAATTGAAAGTCACGCATCTAACCGAGATGGAAAGATGTGATGTTTATCAATTTGGTAAAAAGAGAAAGTGAGGTTGTTCTTAAAACTGTAATAAATAAAATTTAACGTTTCTTTCAGCAAAAGTCTGAAGAATACCTGAGTGACGAGAGAGTTATCACAGTGTGACATCGCCGGAACTAGTTCACTCTACAAACTTAAAATGGGATGGCTTTGAGATATAACACTGCTGAAAGTTTCTTCTGAAATATTACCGTGGATATGAGAACTCGTAACGATATAATCTAACTTTATTCTAATATTCGTCCTAGTATTTCAAGAAACCACTTTCAAAGTGTCACCCAAAATACTTTGCCTTGCTCGGTTGTAAATTGTGTACCGTATTCATAACGTCTCTGTAACAACAATTCATACAGCAAATATGCGAAGTTTTCAACATGTTACTATATAAGTATTATATATCGCACCTCTAACGGGAAACTGTCATAACTCCAAATTTTTCATGTCATTCCTTATTCTACATGTTTCTGAATATCAAGAATATGCATATCTTGAATAAAAATTATTTTGAACGATTTGCACATCATTATATCGAAATACGATTGACATAAAATATTTTTGGTTTAGAAATTCATATTAAAATTGATTATAAAACAGTTTAACGATTAAATCTGGATCAAGTGATATAAAGAAGTATATGGCATATACATAGTAAACAGTTAATGTAACTTTATATCACTGGATTTTTAACCATTGATCATTTTCTATCAACAAGTAAACCCCATCAGGTTATTAAGTTAATAATGAAATATGATATACTCAAATACCATACGCCATTTCCCTTTCGTAGTATGCAGAGACTTTCCTAACGCGACACAAATGTTTCGTCTATTCTACTTTCAAACACCTTTTCATACGCCTCATTTAATTTCTCTGAAATTTAACAATCTCTTCTTTAAAAATATCATTATATTGATTCATTCATACTTTTCTTGGTCTTCCTCTACCACGCTTTCTACTTACAGTTGCGCTGTTTATATATCTTATTAGTCTTTCTTCATTTATTCATTTTACATATCCAAAATCCCTTAATTTTACACTTCTCTAATTACGTCATATCGTATCCTATAATTTACTATCACCCCTTGTATTCTTCTCAACATATACATGAAAAAAAAAATATTGAATGAATTTTTCTTATATTTGAATACTATAGAGTTCCACACAAAATGGTCAACCTAGAAGTTATGAATAATTATTTTGTACTAAAAATTACTATAAAATATAAATTCTTAATTTTAAATGTCCTTTTTGCCTCATACAAATATGAAATAGTATGCCTTGGTTTTTTTTTAAATATATGTAAAGTAAGTTTTACTTTCATTAAAAAAATATATTTTACTACATTTTTTTTCCAAACTGACTGAAAATAAAAATGAATTGATGACATTAAGTTTCTTACCATATCATTATGTTTTTCAAAAACTTGTATATAAAACAACTTTTAAGTGTTATTACGAATCCTTAAAAATTCAAATAACTCCAAGCAATTCAAATTTGACTTGTGACAGTTTACCATCAAATATGCGATATGTGGATGTTTTTGTTTGACAACTTCCGAGATGATTTGTCTTTAAAATGAGCCAATATTGACGACACAATACTAAGGAAGCTGTATAAGGTTGTTTGATATATTAATTGGTTATTGTTCGTCTTAAAACGTGATTCATACAATGTCACAATTTTAGGATATTGCTATAAGATGAAAAGAATAAATATCAAAGTTTTTTTCCATCCTGTCAAAAAAAAAAACAACCTACATATAAGTATTCATTCGTGACGATGATAAACCAAAGAATTTTTGAATAATAAATGGTGGTAGAGAATTCTGTATTAAATTCATGATTCACAATGGGGTAGAAAAAGTTACTGAAACTTGAATACGTTTATGGTATGTGAAAAAATGAACAGTAGAAGAATCATTATATTGTTATTTGCTTCTTGGCAGCTCAATAGATGGAATTCAACATCCCAAGATAAGCATATTTAATGGATTGTTCATTTTTATAAAAAAAAATACTATTTTGTACTGAGAAGACTCAAAGAAGATGTGACTCATTACATACCACGTACAGTACCCGGCAGAAAGAGACTGTTTGTCATAGTCGGCTAACTTCGGCTTTGTAAAGATTCGTCTAAAAATTACTATAAAATAAAAATTCTAAATTTTTAATGTCTCTTTTGCCTCATACGAATATGAAATACTCGTAGTATGTTATGTTTTTTTTAAATATATGTGAAGTTAGTTTTACTTTAATTGAAAAAATATATTTAACTACATACATTTTTTTGTGAATGACAGAGGCGACGCTCTACAAAGCCAAAGTTAGCCGACTATTGCCGACAGTCAGTAGAAGGAAAAGTATCAAACTCTTTGTTTTCGATGCCGTATTAACGAACTGATCTGTTAAAAGCATCACCACTCGCACATGGAATGACCTCGTAAAAATAATTCTCTGATGTCGATATCTTCCACATCTCGGTGGATAAATTAAGGGTTGAATACCTTAAACTTCATAGGTATTAATTACTAAGATACTTCACAGAGAAGTATGAAGAACGTTCCTGTTATCATTGTGCTATGTATATTTGAACTTTTTTTTTTTTTGTTTGATATCATTGGGTTAAACCTGTGTTTAATGTAAAGTAATTTTTTTTTTATATCTATCAATGATGATGATCCAAAAAAATTTTCTATACTTAAATGAGATAATAAGGTAGAGTTCTACGACGAAATATTGAGTGTTACTAGAATAAATAAAATCAGGGTTCGTATTTTGTGGTTCGAAAGTCTTCGGATATATAATATATATAACCAAATTCCTTGTTCTAGTATTTCAAACGCTACTGAACTGGCGCAAGGGAAGGTTAACTCTAAAAAGGGTGAATTCGGGGTGGTGGTAACTTTAGCTGAATAAAATCACAATAAGTTCCATACAAAACGGAGAAGTTTCGCACAATGGCGGTCGGTCGCGCGGGTAAACTTTGAGTCGCGGGGCACTTTTTCCTTATTGTATACTTTTTAGCTAGACACTTAAGTTTAGATGGCTTTATTTGTTGCTTGAAGCTTTTATATATCACTGCTATGTCCACTACCAAAATTGTGAGCATGCTTAAACTTTGCTAAATACCCTACTTCCTTAATGGCATGCGCGAAACCGTATCGTCAAGGAAACTTGGAAAGCTTATAACTGAGTGCATCTTACAGGCTCGATGATAGTTACAGAATAAACTGTTATATTAAAAAGAAAATAACATGTAGGAAATTAAAATGAATTAAATTCATAAATGTTATAAATAATTTCGATTAGTTCTTAAGATATAAATTTGTATACAAGTATAGCATTTGGCAAATGTGTGTGGTATAGGTTACTTAATTAATTGTTTGAAATAAAGAATGCACTCATTTTATTTAATACGAAATATTAATATAGTTTTATAAATTTGTGTAGACATATTATGTATATAGACTTTTATTTTTCACAAATAATTATTATATATTGGTAGAAACAGACCAAAAGGATTCGAATAAATGCTGTTAAAATTCGTGCACTTAGAATAATACATGGGGTGTCAATAAATAATTAAGTATGTAATGAAGTGATTAGGGATGATTATGATCTTAAGGGAAATGTGTTGAATAAGATGAAGAAGAGTACTGTGAGATGATTTAGTAATTTAAAACAAGAAATTTGAATGGAAGATATGATAAGGGAAGATCAAAGAAAGCGAGATTAGATCAAGTGTATGATATTTTGAAAGAAGGAAAAATAAAAAGTCAGAAAAATTATTAGAGTTGTATGATAATGTGTATGGATGAAGTAAACGTGTAATATGTGTGTTGTGATAAGAAAGTCTGGTGATCTCTCCTCTCTGCCAACCCCGACAAGAAAACGGTATGATGATATGTATTTAAGTTTCATAAAAATGATTTCAAGATTTACAACTAAGATAAATATATTCATAAATTGTATTTTATGCAGATGTTTTCTATCGTCGTAATGTATTTTAAGCAGATGTTTTCTATCGTCGTAATATATTTTAAGCAGATGTTTTCTATCGTCGTTATATATTTTAAGCAGACGTTTTCTATCGTCGTAATCAAAAAGTCGTTTTTTTTTTCTAGATTAAAGTAAGCAATTGAACACCATCCTTTATGAAAATTCTTATCAAGATGTACGATTTTGTATGAACAACACACATACGAGTATATATTAGGTGTTAACGTAAGTTGTGTCCGTTTTTTTCCACATTAAAAATGAGTATCAAAAGTAAAACAAAATGGTAAAGGTTATACGTCATTCGAATGAAAATTTTCTGCTCAACAAGATATTGTGTTTGCTTTGACGTTACATATATTATTTGATAACAAGCCTTCAAAATGGAATGTCAAGTAGACAAAAGTGGGCATTTTCGACACTTTCTCCTGTTCGCGTTCAATCGAGGGGATAAAGCTTCCAAAGCTGCTCGCAATATTTGCAAAGTGTACGGTGAAGATGCTATGAATAAAAAGACAGCTCGTCGATGGTTTTTGAGTTTCAAACATAGTAATTTCGACCTGAAAGACATGGAGTGTTCCGGACGACCAGTAGACTTCGATGAGGAGCGCTTAAACCATATTATTCATGAAGATTCCCTTCAAACCACCGTAGAATTGGCTGAGCAGATGAATTGTAGTCACATGACTGTATACTGCCATCTTAAATCAATGGGAAAAGTCCAGAAGTTCGACGCTTGAGTTCCACATGTTTTGAGTGAAAACATAAATCAACTTTCGACGATTGAAACGAAAATGCTCACTTTCGTCTTCTTGACATTACATTTTGAAGGCTTGTAATTAAATAAAATAATATATGTAACGTAAAAGCAAACAATATCTTATAGAGCAGATAATTTTCTTTCGAATGACGTATAACCTTTACCATTTTGTTTCGCTTTTGGTGCTCATTTTTAATTTGGAAAAAAAAAACGCACACAACTTATATTAACACCCAATACTATACTCCAGCTCAAGCCGAATATATTACTACCTCATATTGGAATATTTACAACGATTTCTTGGTAATTCGTCTTTTCTATGAACATTTTCTGCGATTTTCTATCAAATATGTTTGTTAAATATATGCAGAAGTGAGGAACTTCCTTATCTTATGGCTGCAGCAACTACCTTCATATCATTACAACCATATTGTGTTTTTTTTGCAACATTTTTGGAAATAAGTTTTTTTTTTAAAATATAATCGCATAGATTCGGGGAAAGTCCTAGTCTTATAGCCGCAGTCCCTACCTTCACATCATTACAATCGTCTTTTATTTTTTTGCAATATTCGGTTTCAAATCCCGAATCCGTGTGCCATTGAGGGAAGTCAGGTCTCTAAATGCAGCTCTATAGTTGTCTTTTTATCGTATTTCAGGTTGAAATTGTGAGGCATTGAGGTCCGTATAAAATGCGAACATAACTGCTGAAAAATCTATGACAGTTGTTTCGACTAAAATTTGTAAAGCAATTCACGGTAATTGCAAATAAAATTCTGATAAACAATATGATACGACTTTTCAGTAGTCGGGCAAGCCACTGCAATAAGAAGAACACATTAATGTCACCATTTCAGTTTTAAACTATCACTTCAAGAGGCAATCACCGATCTCTACGATTCTCTTAATCTAGAATTCCATTTTTGAATTGGTATTTACACAAATTTAGGTTTTCCAGCCTTTAAGCAATGTTGAATTGATTATCTTTCTTGTGAATACAGAATAGTACTAGAAACACAAATATAGTGAGCTCACG
Source organism: Odontocerum albicorne (assembly GCA_949825065.1). Classification (NCBI taxonomy): domain Eukaryota; kingdom Metazoa; phylum Arthropoda; class Insecta; order Trichoptera; family Odontoceridae; genus Odontocerum; species Odontocerum albicorne. The sequence goes on along the minus strand of OX463853.1, from coordinate 37,710,374 downwards.
CTATCAAAACTTGAAATATTATCACATTTATAATAGAAGTATATTAACTTTAAATATCAAATTCATTTGAAACTATTAATTTCGTAATCCCTCTTCCAACGGTGAGAGCCATGTTTGTAATGAGTGTTGTCAAAGTGATGTGATTTATGTAAAGATTAAAGTATGTAGAAGTAACTCAGATGTATTTTAATTATTCTACATACAATCGATCTCACAGTGTTCAACCTAGTCGTACTAGTTCATGGCATCTAGTAGAACAGTACTTTATAACATGTGAACTTGGAAAGAGAGGAAAATTAATGCCGGTTTTCCACTTGATTTTCTAATCCCGAAAGCTTAATTATTTATTTTACATTACAAAAAAAAATACAATAATTAGATAGCAGGAGTTTAAAAACATACGAGTACATTTCAATAATCATAAAAATAACATATTTACTTTCCCCCCATCATACTTAATTACTATGCTCAGATACCGTAGACCTGCTGGCTGGCATAATAGGAATTTCTGTTTTATGTCAACCAGTGTCAATTAAACACCCTCATCACTGATCACCATGTCAAACTTCTCATGTAATAGAAGCATCGAAACAAGAAGGCCAATCCATTGCGATATTCCTATTAAAAGTTTTTCAAGGTTGTTTTAACTGTCCCGCGATAATAAAAGCATTAAGTTTATATGTACCTAATAAATATAGCCGTGCAAGGAATCACCCTCTGTTCTACATACTAGCTTTAATCTTTACATAAATCACAACATGAGTGTTGTGATTTATGTAAAGATTAAAGCTAGTTAAGGAACTCTGCTATTTAGATAGTTTTTTCTCAAGCTGGTTGAAGTTATGAGAGATATCGAACGACGTACAACGATAGAAAACAAAATTAACAGGGCCCTTAAACATTTATCTTTGAACGATACATCATCAAAAACTACTAAGATAATAGTCCAAAACAGTATTCTAGCACCAACTTTGATGTATGAAAGTGGCACGCTGACGTAAAAAATTACTGAAAGAACCTGAATAATTTTCTGTAAAAGTACGTGCACTTAAAATATTATTATGATTGGCATTGCACGAGTACGACGGAATGCGGAATTGAGTTATAAGGGATGAATGTAAACTTTCGGTTGATGTATTCAGTAACATCAAGAAGAGCACTCTTAGATGGTATGTAGTACAAATGAATAAAGACAGATCAATGTAAAATATATACGGTACATATGTGAGGGGAAGATGGAGTAGAGGAAGATGAAGAAAATTATAGTTGGTTAAAGTGAATAATATTTTGAAAGGAGGAAAAGTAAACAGTCACTGAAGTTGATAAATAAGGCATGTGAATATAGAAGAGATGAAATATGTGTGTAGTGATAAGAAAGTCTGGCGCATTTTTCTTCTGCGTACCCAGAGAGAAAAATTAAATTGTTTTTTTTTTTCAATTTTCTTAATAAAGTAATCAATAATAAATGCAAACATTTAGCACAACAACACATTTTTCATTCCCTACAAGTAATTTTTATTTGACTTCTTAGATATAGTAAACACCTTTATACTAACGCATAACTAGATAACAATCCTTACAACTAATTATTACTTACTCGTTTACGATACTTGCATTTCATCACATCCCCTACCTGCTAATACTGTAGGTGGACTAGTCAGGCAATAGATGATGCATCGGAAGTCTGTGCTTTTTACGGAAAGGTAGGTTGGACTTACTCTCGTTAGCCCAGAGGGCACCGATTATAGGATTACTGTGGTCTTTTCGCCCTTTAAAGAACTTCACGGTTAAAGTGACGATTTCTTCACGTTGTTCGGCGTGAAGTCGGGAATATATTTGTTTGTGGAAGAGTATTTAACACGCATTCAACACAAATGTTGAATAATTGTAAACGGATATATAAATAAACCTGAGATAGTTCTGTATTTCTGGTTGCGATGTTTTAGTGTATGATATTTTTCCATTGTTTTTGACTTAAGAGTCCCATTTATTTAGCCTATTAGAATAATTTTATTCCTGCCTGTTGGGAATCGGGGCATACGTAGGAACTTTATAAAGAATTCCTACACAGTTATGTGTGGCTTCTTCAGCCATGGAGCCGGGTTTTTCACTTTGTTTAATTCCACATTGACTAGGTACCCAACTCAAGTGTATATTTTATAATTATCTTTAAGAAATATGTTCATTCATTTATTTAAATGAGTGTATTTTGCTGAAGAAATAAACGGTCTATAAATTTATGTATACATTTAAAATTCAAATTCAAGCATTTGTTTTGTTATATTATATATTACAATTAAAAAAATAATAGGGTGTAAAATGGAGAAATAGAGATTTACAAAGTTTGAAGTTAAGTTTTTTGTTGTTTAATTATTGAAATATTAAGTATTTTAGTGAGGTTTTGCCATATTTTTTGTTAATTATACCTACTTTAGAAAATGTAACATTGTTTTTGAAAATGTAACTTCAAGGTTACTTTAGAAAATATAACTTCAAGGTTTTAATTTTTATATTTATTATGTGCCTTCTGGAATAGTAAAAAGTTTTTTTTTACCATAATATATACGAGTATATATATAAAGTTAATTTATAATTAAATTACGACTTTCTTCATTGATAAAAACCAAATTCATAGACCCGGGATTAAGCTGAACAGCATTGCTGTTTTTTAATACAAATTTAAAAAAAACATTTATTGGCGTTTTTGAAAACAAGGTTGAACTAATAGTTAACGAGCATTACCAACATTGAAAACAATCAATTAACTCTATGTTGCGATGCACTCAAATCTGAATATGATTAAAACAATTCGTTTATTTTATTTTTACACCAAAGAGCAATAAATAAAACCATCAGTTAAAATAACAAAAAAAAAACGTAACGGCCACATTGCAACGAACGATGCAAAATAAAAGTTTTAAATTTAGAATTGTTTCGTCCAAAATGGGGCGAGGCACCGAACAGTTAAGGGTGAAATCCGATTATAAAACAAGCAACATGGAAAATGGCGTGACCACTAGGAATTGCATGCTTTTTGCTACCTACTTTTGGTGTTCTGGAATGGATAATTTAGAACGGAAAATATACTTTCAATACCTATATAATTCACCCTATTCGAAAACTCCAAGTTTTTTAATGGATTAAAAAGGTTTTTCCGATTAAGATTTTTTTTCTTTCAATTTTTGTTCCAACAATAAAATGATTTTGAAATGTTGTTTATGTAGAAGAGAATGTACATTCAAATAATATTTATAATTTTAAAAATTAGTATGACAATTTACCAAAAAGTTGTCAAGTGAATAAATAGTGGTTGGTAGAAAATGTAAACATCCTTTATCGCCGAGCTAATAAGACACGTGTCTGCCTTCTCGGGCAGTGTAGTCTCGATTCACCTTTTTATCCTATTGAAAAAAAAAGTTACTTTCTAACTTTTACTTAAGGCCTCATTAACATTGTTCTTTTTGGTTGGAAGAGATTACCACTGCACATTAAACCCTTAAGTTTATCCTGTAAACAACAATTGTATACAAGTTCCCCTTGTAAGGATCTTTACTAGATTTTTGGTAAAGGTTGGATTCCTTCACCGTTTAAAAGAAATTACCAAATCAAACAAAAACAAAATTTTGACTATTTATTATTTCGACAAACAAAAGACAATAATTTGAAATGCAAACTTATTGAATCTACTTTTGTTTAGATAAAATTTTATCAAATTATATGAGATATAAATACAAGAAATTGAAAATAAAATATTTTCTCAATTCAAAAAACAATCGATTTTCTCGAATCATCGTTAGGAATTTCTTGTTTGTTTTTCTTTTCGAATAAACTTTTTACACTACATTAATTTGAAAGTGCATAATGAAATTAAGGAAATACTGAAATAAAAGCATTAAATACAGAAAAAAAGCTTTGTTACAGAAAGATTTCTAAAATAAATATTAAATCTTAAAAACGTACATATGAATTAAATTTTTATGTCAGTTGCATGATACGTATTTTGATTAATAATAAAAATCTAAACTTGGAAAAAAAATCAGTTTATTAACTAATATGTTTAAAATTTAGACAGACCACTGGTGTCTTTCTCCGTGACGTAGATGATAAGTCACTTGTCTTCCAGCCCGGGGGTTGCGTGTTCGATTCCCGTTGGAGCTCTAAGAATTTTTTAAAAGGATTCCAATTTGGCTTTCACTTAATGTGCAGGAGGTGAAAGTTAAGTGTTTTCATAGAAAGTTTGGAGAGCTGTAGTTTCTGCCTACACCGCAAGGAATGTGGTGCTATTATATGTATACATGCACCGTTGAATTTTTTTATTTAGCATTAATGTAATAAAGTTGTATAAATCCTTGTATAGTATTACAGCTTTGTTATATTCAGCATAATATAACGAGTATTTTGTCACCTAGTAATCTCTCAGCCAATCAGAGAAAAAAGTCTAAATGTTTTTTTTTTAATTTTTACAGTAATAAACTGTAACAATTTAAAAAAAATCTTGTAACCAATGTAAATCGAACCCGTAACACCTCAATTGAAAGACGCCTTACAATATAGGACATTGAAGTCATTTGTATTAAAAAAGGACTTATTTTTTATACGTACATACATGTAGAAATTTTTAGGGCTTCTAATCGGTCCAATTTAATAGAAATAAAAATAATATAATTTTAATCCTTCTTTGCCAAGCTCTAATTTCATTTCCATATGATAAGATGGGCATCATCATATATATTTTAATTTTTGATACTTTTGAAATAGAGCGTTTGTTGTAAATTATATCGTATGTTCCGTATAACTTTTTTCCTCTTGCCATGTTTTTTTTTCAATGTTTCTTTCAACTCGCCGAGCACATGTTAATATACTGCTCAGATAACAGAACCCACTAACGTCTCTGTATGCCAACTCTGAGACCAAATTCTTATGTTTTTATAAATAAAAAAGGTTTAAAATTTGATATTTTTAATTTCGTTAAAGAACTAAGTAATGGGCTATAGTCCATTTAAGCGTACTTAACTGTGTCTGACCCTTACATTCCGGCTTAAGCAGTTACATTAATCATATACATCCCGATAAGCAGGATTGTAGTTTTTCAGGCACATTTTTACAGTCCATATGTAGCATAGGTCAACCGAGGTTCATTTGTGGCCCACAAAGGTCACATCAGGTCATCCCGTTTTAATCTCAAGGCCTGTTTTGTATCATCTAATAACTGTAAGGTTCTTCCTGTTGGACAGTTGTCCTCGGAAGTTTTATTTAACGATTTGTACCCGTGTTTAATAAATTTTAAAAGAATAAGGGCCATTCGATGAATGAGTGGATCATTCCGAGGATTCCAATGGCATTTAGTTTTGGTCACAGAGCATTTTTTTATCTATTTAAAATCTGGATATATTATAATACGAGGCATATCCAGAAAGTAAGTGTACTGAATCTTTGTAGGTTACAATTTTTTTTATTTAAACAAAAAAATTACGTTGGGGCCGTAGTACATATGTAAGCTATTTTTCGACATAGTCGCCATTCCTCTCAATGCAGGTGGTGAAGCGGGGTATCAACTTTTTGATGCCTTCCTCGAAGTAGTTTCCCGCCAACCCCTCCGTCCATTTCTCCACCTCCTCCTTTAGCTCCTCGTCGGTTGAAAACCTTTTTCACCCATGTGCAGTTTCAGGGAGGTAAAGAGAAAGTAATCTGAAGGTGCTAGGTCAGGGGAATGCGCGGGATGGTTCAGGACATCCCATTTAAACGAGGCCAGCGGTTCCTTCGTGGCGTTGGCCGTGTGTGGTCTTGCATTGTCGTGCAGCAGGCAGACTCCCTTTGTCAGCATGCCTCTCCTCTTGTTCTGAATCGCCCTCCGCATTTTTTTTAGGGTCTCACAGTATCTTGCAGAGTTGATAATCTCCCCTTGAGGCATATATTCAATTAAAATTATGCCTTGACAGTCCCAAAACACGGATGCCATGATTTTCTTGGCTGAAATTGTGGTTTTGAACTTTTTGGCGGAGGGTGAAGAGGTGTGACGTGACCGTTTTTAAACTCGCGACACCACTTGTACACACTCGTACGATTCATAGCTTTATCACCATATGCAGTTTTCACCTCATTATAAACCTCAACCGGAGGTTTTCCCTTCCAAACGAGATAACGGATGACGCCACGTATTTCACACTTGGCGGGAGATTGGATTGAAATTTTTCACGAAACGTGTTGTCGCGTCGACACTTCTCAACATACTGACCTCGAACCGGTCTCGTTGTGGAGGGAAAGGGTCAGGCTACACGGAAATGAAGCCAACATGTCGAAAATAAAATCCATCCGGTCGTGAGAGCCTCAATACACTTACTTTCTGGATACGCATAGTATATATAAAGACTAGCGAAAAATGACTGTTTTCTTTCCTGGATATGAATAAGTACGCAAAAACGTTCACATGATCCAATTAAATAAATCAAATTTTTATATGCATTCCATCACACCGTTTCCCAGTCGGAGACGAACAAAGGAGACAGCACCAGCATCTTTTACCTCTTCTACGTCCATACACGTTCTCATACAACTGCTATGATTTCTATATTTTTTTTACATTTTTTTCTTTTAAAATGTCATTCACTTAATCCAACCATACTTACCTTAGTCTTCCTCAACCATATATTCCACTCACATTTACTATGTATATCTGTTCTTGTAGTATTTCTTCATTAATTTCTTTTACATGCTCAAACTATCTAATAGTACTATTTTTAGTCTTACATCAGCCTTGATTTCGTGTTTATCACTAATCCGTATTCTGTCATACATTGTGATCCCGTATATTCTTCTCAATATACGTATTTTTACAATATTTTTTAAAATATTTATATTATTCTTCCACGTTTCTCTTTCATACATTGAAAATAGTACAAGAACACTGTTGAGAACTATCATCTTGGCAGATTTTTATACTGTTCTGTTCGAATATATATGTTTTAGTGCCTCATTGAATTGGCTTCCTTTTGCTACACGCCGTTTGATGTATCTCATAACTTGTCGATCATTTCAAGGAGAAAGAATTGACTTTTCCTACATTATTTCTCAGATCTTTTACTTTCCATCTCTCATACAATCTACTTACCGAACTCTGCTGTTCATCTTCATTATCCTCTAATACTGCCGTATTATCAGCAAACAGCAATCCCTATACATTTATTTATTTATTTACATGCCAAGTAATTATATGAACACATAGTTTATAAAAAAAGCAAGACGAAGAACACGTAATTAAAAGTGGACACTCAATTTAAACGAGTATGTACCTATGTTTGTTGCTTTTCAATTATCATGCCCCCAGTAAACTAGGCTTTGTCCTTTATATTAACTGAGGACATATCAGCATGATAAAATAAGTTGATGTTTTTACCCACTATCAGATTTACAATTTAAGGAAAAATGAACATAAATAAAACGTTTGCTAGTTTCGTGAAACAAACAGTCCACCTTCCACACTTGAGCAGGACCATACTCGACTTGATATATTTGCCAGCTCCTTTGCCAAATTTATGTGGCATTAAATGTCTCTTATCTCACATCGCTACATGGAAATATTGCAAATAAACGTATACTTTCCCAACAAATATGAATATTTATTTACAACAGCGTTTTTTGTAAAATTTGAGCGAGACAATATTCTCAATAGATACTGACTCCGTATTTTTATGATATTAAACACTCGAAAATAAAATTATATCTACGTGCAAAAAATATTCGTTGAGGGGAATTCCGTGTGCTTTGCTTTGTCTTAAAGGGTCTTTCAAATTGAGCGGTTTTTTTAATTAATTTTTTTTAAATCTTGAATGAAATACGCAATTTGCTTTGATTCCAAAAAACTTTTTATTGGTCATTGAAGTATAATGTATGACATTTAGATACAAAAAACAATATCCGCCAAATGTTCACCTTTTTCAGCTCCACTGATGTCCACTCTTTTCTCAAAAATTTCGATGACATTTTGGTATAATTGCGGTTCTAACTCACCAATAACGCGAATAATTTTATCCTTCAGCTCAGAAATTAATCGGGGATCATTCTTATGGACCTGGCGGCTTTTTACTTAACCCCAGAGAAAATAGTCCAATGGTGTCAGATCACATAATCTTGGAGGCCAATTAACAATACATAAAATAATTACACTTCTCAAATGTCACAAGACCCAGGCAAGTTCGCAACGCCATCTGTGTTTTATCCAAGAGTTAAAAATCGAAAATTTCGGCGAGATAAGAGAGGGTGGCGGGACAGTTAAGGATATTATACAATAGATATAGTATGTGAATTTGGCGTCTATTTCTAACATTCAACTAGTTCAATGCCTTCTGGTATGAAGAGTTATATGATCGTACTTTCGTAGATTGAAAATGAATCTTTGACGCACATTTTGAAGACGCTGTAATTTGTCCAGCTGTTCCTCTGTAACATCCTTTAACTGCTATCCATTATTAAACTGCTTACTAAAACTTCACACTGCACCCTTATCTCTAGCACTTATCAAATCCGAAATATTCGGATAGATGTCAAGCGTCGTACCAACTATGCTACGGAGTTTGTCACTTTTCTCACAGTTCCCATTTTCTACAATTGGAAGTGGCTTTAACTAATGACACATAATTTTAGATCAGAGACGATTACCAGATTATGGGAAACAGTAAAAGAATTAAATGGCATTAATTCACAACAATATTCCATTAACGCAGCTTGCGAACTTGATCTGCCAAGTCACGCAGCAGCAATAGAGGCATAACATAAAAACTATTAGCGCCTTGACGTTGGCAGACAATATGTGCCTTACCGGTGTAATTCAATTAATGGCGGAGGAGAAGGGGGGTGAAATCCAGCCTTGGACAAACCCATAGATTAACAAACAAAAAAAAAAAAGAAACATTCTATTTATATATCTCCGTTTAGAAAGAAAACACTCATCAAGGACGCCCGGGATTCAATCGATCTGTCGTTGGCATTTTTTATTACATATATTTAACATTGGATTTTATTATTCCACATGATTGGACGATATACATGGCTTGGTTGCTAAGACGCTGGTTTTCCAGCTAAAAAATTTGAATTCGACTCCCAAGAAAAAAATAAGGGTACCTATCAGGTTAAAATGTAAAGCATTCACATGCGCTAGACATGTGCGAATGTTGTAGCTTGTCCATATGAGGGAGTATTTCCAACACGTGCGATAGTGAACTTTGAGTTATAGTACCCAGCGGTAAGTAATAAACATCGGGGGTAAGAAAGAGACTGTCGCTTTGTAGAGCGTCGTCTCTGTCCCACGATACGCTAACTGTCCGTGCGACAGAGACGACGCTCTACAAAGCGAAAATCTCTTTCTTAAGCCCGATGTGTATTACTTATCACTTGCCTACTCCAGTGATTATTAACTCGGAGACTGGATGTCTGGAGCCTAAGAAAATATATCCTCCCCTTCTTACTATACGAATGATTGAAAAAAAAAAATATAGTGCAGTACAACGGTTTTATTTCGACGTGCAAATATTTTCGTATCAATCCGACAAATGTTTATAAAGCTTACATAAAAGTCAAATTCAAACTGTTTTGAAACAACTCTAGATAACAATGATTATCAAACTTGCGACCTCCGGTTAAGGAAGAAGTTGATCGAAGAAATTTTGTTTGTATTATTAAATGAGCCAGAATTTGAAATAAAAGATTGAAAGAATTAAAAAAAATTCCAACAGGTATATTTGTCATAAATATTTCATTGATCACCATACGTTATGCTAGACGACCTCCGTGGTCTAGTCGATAAGATACCTGCTTTCCAAACCGTGGATCGTGGATTCAATTCCTATTGAAATCAAGATTTGATTTTCATTTCAGATCATTGACATTTTTCAAACAGGGATTCAAAAGACTGTATTGTTATTCAATACCGTTGTGTTTTACTGGTCCCTTGTTATCGTTATGCTCAATATTTCCTTTTTTCTCTTACTTGCAGATAACATTGTTGTATTTAATACATTTAAAATTTTAAATATTATTTTATTTTAAATAACAATTTGGTTTTTCATTCAGCACTGATAACAAAGTTGTTAACCTCTTCCTCCTCCTAGCTTGATGACCTCCATGGCTTAGTTGGTAAGACGCCTGTCTTAAGACCCGGTGGTTACACGTTCGACTTCTGCTGGAGCTCAGATATATATTTTATAAAAAGTAAAAAGGTTTTCAGTCTGACTTTCAGTTGAAACCTCATAAACATATTTTTGTAATTGTAAGCAGTTGTCACATAGCAGTAATCCCAGTGTTATGATTTGTACAGTGAAATTGTTATACATAATTCGTTTGGGTACTGCTTTGGTTGCCAGACGTAATTTGTTTCATAATAGCGGGTTTTAGTCCCGAGTTAGAGCGCCCTTGAGGAGAGTTTGCTCTCTAAACGGTGCTATATTAAATTGTCCCTTGGATTGGATTGTATTAAATCATTTTGTGGTTGCTAAAATCTGTCGTTTCAAAAATTAAACCAATTAAATTTTGATAGTGAAATAAAGTGTTCAAAAATAAAAATAAATCAAAGAATTGAGGTAACGCACTGGACTTCCGTCCAGAGGGTCGTCGGTTCAAACCCTGCGCTGTGATACTCACCTCGAATGAGACAGACCCTTTTTTCGACGAGTGTTTGATGTTATAAGAATACCTATGACTTTGGTCATATCTTTTATTTTTAGAAAAAAAAAAAGAATATCTAAATTCCTATTATTGCAGAGATGTTAATAACTGAAATTGAGGCTTCATTGACGTGATCTTTGAAGACTAAACGACAAAAGAGAAACAAATATATGTACATTTAACAAACCGAAGGAATGTTTTTTGGCAGAGGAATTGGCAGGTTTTTTGACAGAAGCTTTTGAATTACCTTGGATATGTAAATTTGTAGAACTATAGAATTTATGTTAAGTGGATTTGTAGAAACCGTGAAAAGGGTTTTACAACATTAAATAATTTGGTTGAAAGTGGAATAAATAAAATTAAAAGATATGATTTTTCGTGAAAATGGATTTGGCCAATATTGATTTACACACAAATATCTTATGTCTTATGTCAATTGGGGAGAAACGCTCCGTTCTGTTATGCCGGCGGTTTACATACGAAAATGGTACTGGTGGCCCCGCCCACATGCCAAATTCCCGACCCAAATCCAAAATGGCGCCATTATAAATTTTGTCACGGACTCCCAAAGACACTTTATGGAGAATTAAATTCTAATTACAACCCTCAGTCGAGGTCATACGTACGGAATCTACGTCAGCCGTACGCAACCTTGTTAAAAGGGCACGCGTGTTACGTTTTCCCAACAAAGATACTCGTAAGTATGGAACCAACAAAAACAATGCACTTAGTGCCTTTAATGCAATAAACAGTTTTATCAAACAATAAGTCTTGAAATTAGTTTCATATTTCTCGAATAGATGTCGTCAGGGCAAAATTTTCATTGCTTACTTTATTCTAAACTTGCTTAATTTATATGCTTATGAAAAGTGAAAGTTTAACGCATACTTTGGCCGTTTTTTACGTAAATTGCTTTAGTCGTTTTTAGGCGAGATTTTGAAAACGGTTCCATATAGGTACGTTGTTTTTCTGTGTATATTTTTTTTATTACCGCAAAGGCAAAAATGTGACACAAACCAAAACAATATATGTAACGACAGTTTGTAGGCGATGATGTAGTAAGCGAATGAATGTGTCTCAAATATGATTTACGAAAATCCGTTTAGACAATAAGTCAGATAAATATGGTGTCCGCCCAAGAAGGCCAGTTGTATCTGATGACGATCAAATCATGATTTAGATCGAGAATACTCAGTGTTCAACGACATGAGAGATACGAAAGACGATGGGGACGCAGCAGTCTCTTGTAGTTATACGTGACTTGATATACCAATTTATGATCAGCACAGATATCACCTCTCCATGATAGACCAGGAGTTTCCTCTGAAGTTGACCGCTCATACTGTCTACACTGTTCCAGCTCCAATCCGTATCATGGACCACCCTTTCTCTCTGGAACATCTTCCTCCACTGTTGTCGCTCTTGTGCAAGAGATTTTATCTCGTCAGCGTCTCATAATCTTTGAGGTTTTTTTTATAAACGCCTTTGAAATAGCAACGCTGACCTTCATGAGGCCTATTTACGTTACAGAGCTCTTCATTCTCAGGCACTCGACCATCATTTATACGCCTCACGTGTCGCAACCAGCGCAATTACCTTACCATCAGCTTTACTTCTTATAAATCAAGACCATATACGCATTTGAGATAAGAATATTGCCTTGGTTATTTCAAAGTTGAAGATGCTTCGCTGGTTAGAATATTCTGAAAGGGTGGTGTCAAAGGTTTTTCTTATGGTGTTTAAAACCCTCAAGAGACTTGCGCTGTAATACATAACGGAATTATTCGTAAGGGGTGGGCCTTCTTAGAGACATGCTTTACTGAAATCATCTTGTTACCCTGAAATGTACACCGCCTAGTGGAAGTATATGTGTAGAACAAACACGCCGAATTATCATCATTGCTTTTTTTTGGTATTCGCACTTTACTAGACTCTGGAATTTATGCCGAATTATGGCAGTGATGCATAAATGTCGCAAGAAAAATAAATAATATGCTAAATCAAACTATTTTCTGAAGATATTAAGATAAATTTAAAAAAATTGACAAGTGACAGTTAGTGTAAATCTTAATTTTTTTTTCTATTAACCTATTTATTGTCTCTGCCGTCACCTCTTATCCTGGTACTGAAAATTTCATTTGTTTTCAGTCCTATTTACAAACTCATTTTATGAAGTATATCTTGTAAGTACTTGTACATTCGATGGAGATTTTCTCTGGAATAAAAAAATGTTACCCTGTCATACATTGACATACCACCACGTGAAAGCATTTAATCCATACGCATTCGGCTCCTTTCATCCATTTTCCACATCCAAATTTCACTCCCATACATTAATATTGGCATTATTAGCGCTATAAGAAAAAAAATATAAATGTGACCACTTTAATTATGATAAGAGTATGTAAGTCTTCTGTACATAGAAACAGTTCAGAGCAATGTGCTAGCAATCACAAAAGTCAAAAGTATTGAGTTATCAAAATGAGAGAAAAAATAAGCTATTCTTTATTTCACCTTTTGAATGAACTCTGGCAAGCTCAACTTTTCTTGCTAACAAATCAATGATAATTGCAAACTACGTATATTAATGTACGATACGTGGACGAGTAAAAAGATTGGAAAGAGCTCATTGAATTTAAAAAATATGTACATGGGGAGATAAAGTTTGATAGAAGAAGTAATGAAGTAATTAGGATTAAGTGTAAACTTAAGGCTGATGTGTTTAGTAAGATGCTAAGGGTACATGGAACGAATTAATGAAGAAAGACTGACATAACAAATAAACAGTGCAAATGTGAGTGGAAGGTGTGCTAGAGGAAGACCAAGGAAAGTAAGGTTAGATCAAATGTGATGAATGAAATGTAAAAAGTCAGACAAATCTTGGAATCTGTATGAGACGGTGAACGGATGTAGAAGAAGCGAAAGATATGTGTCGTAAGAGGAAAATCTAGCGCTTTCTTCTCTCTGCCTACTCCGATAGTAGATGGCGTTATGGTGTATATGTGTTTCTACTTATTGCTGATTATGTAACTTTCCATGCGTGTAGTAAAAAAACTTTAATTTACTTTTCATATTCCAAAACAAGATATATTTTTTAATTAATTAAATTAGGAGCAAAAATAACAGGACAACCTAAGTCATAAAGTGTCAACCGGGTTTACCAAGTGCCTTAAATACAGACGTCAGCTTTTCCCTACAAGTCGTGTAACTGCTACGTGAGAGAGGGTATCCTGTCTCTGGCGACACTTTGTTGGCAAGACACGATGCAGAATGTGAAACGTTTTGCTGTCCGCCAATTTTGTCTCTTGCAATTCTAAAAGAATCGAGAAAAGATAAGGATTGTTAAGTAGACTGTATATACCAAAATACAAATATGGGCGTTTATTCAACTTCTCAATCACACAATTTATCCTTAAAAATTATGAATTGCTTCTTCTTCTTTTGGACTTGTTATAGTGCGAAAATCATTCTTGGGAAGCAGAGCCCTAGCTGCCTCGTCACCTTTTAAGAGCCTTCCTGGCATGCGATATTCTGCGTGGATCTTGTGTGCCGTTTGTATATTATTCAGTGTCTACATATAAAATCCACATGGTCATCCCAGTGCCACTTTTTTTCCTGTTGTTTATACAATATTTTACCCAAAGTACGCATTTATTCAGCTCTTTTCACTTTCTTTCGATACCAAAAAGGCGGGAATTCTCACAAAATATGTAAATCATTTTTTGGAAAAAAAATTATTCATTACACTCAAAGATAAACCAAAGTATTAGATCAGTACTTAACCTATCAAAATTTTTAATATTAGAATATGACGCTTATTCCTACCACATTAGTTCTGCTCTTATCAAACAGTTTTAATGTCAAGTTTAAAATTAAAACCAAAATATTCGATCAGTACTTAACCTTACAAACATTGTGATATTATACTTCATACTAACACCTATGATGCATATTTGTACCGCATTTATTCTGCTCTAATTATCCATTTCAATACCTCTAGACTTTGATGACAAATTAAAGATAAAAACCAAAGTATTCGATTAGTACTTAACCTATCAAACATTGTGATATAAGACTTAATACTCGTACGAATGGTGTATATTTGTACCACATTTATTCTGCTCTAATTATCCATTTCAATCCCTCTAGACTTTGATGACAAATTAAAGATAAAAACCAAAGTATTCGATCAGTACTTAACCTATCAAACATTATAATACTAGATATTCTACTAGTAGCGCGTATTTCTGCTCGTGTCACTTCTTTTCAATACCCCTAGGCTTAAATAACAAGTTTAAGTTTTTTTTTAATAAAATATATTTATCTCAGTTTGTTATTTTTCAAGAGTCAATAAATGTTATCTAGCACACACTTTCGTTTCTTTATTCAAAATTCACATGCAATAATACGGCTATTGTCATGAAACAAATGTCGGGGGAAAAAACATATTTATGTACCTTCGTGATTTTCGCGTCAAAATCCGCGAACGAAACAAAATTAACCTATTACCGTCGTTCTTTTTTGCGACTTATTGAATTTTCGTTTGTAATCCATGTTGGTTTTTGCAACGGGGCGATTTTTTTATTTCGTGGAAAATTGCAAAAATAGCAGATTTAACAACACGCATAGTTCTTTGAAACATGGAATCGAATTAGCGTTTCCATACACTCAATCTTTTTTCCTTTAATAAATTGCCCGTTCTACGTTACAGTTCATAACTTATTTTACATGTCTATTTGTAGTTCACAATTTACCTTCGCTTTTTGTAACTTTTTAAATATTCCAGACCATGTAAGGTTACATTAAAGGTCACGAAATTGTAGAATACATCATTTATGAATTCTTAAATTGAAACTTCTAATGTATGTTTCAATTTTCATAAATTTCATGAAAGTTATGAAAGTGGCTTAATAAATCACATTGTATTATATTTTTTTCAAGAGAAGCATATATACTCGTACATTTAGGTCGAGGAAATTAGTTTTGATACTTGAAATATCTAATCATCACTATTTATCAACATTTATTTTGAGTTCCCGATGTCGTGAGTTAACTCATGATTTTGAGAAAACTCACTTTTCAAGGAACAAATTAATTATATTTATAAAGAAGGAAAAATAAAAAGCCAAAAAATCGTAGCTCTGTTAGAAAGTGTATGGATACGGAAGAGGCGAAATAGATTTGAAGATATAGAAAAGACTAGCGCTGTGTCCTCTCTGCCTTTCCTAGCTGTGGGGAAATGGCGTAATAGTATTTATGTTTTTCGTCATATTTTGCATCGTGATATGCAGCATCTAACGTTAGAGAAAAATAATGCATATCTAGACAAATAGTCCAGAATGATTGCGAGCTGGTTTATTAATCCCTGAAACGGTTTTAATAGAATGCTTGTTCTACAATAGTTTAAATTTGAAAGTTATTTTTTATTATTTTTTGTACAGTCTAACTTGGTCAATGTATTATTACCATGTAACATTTTTTCCAACCAAAGCTAAAGCTTATGAAGAGATCTCGAGTGAAAATCCTTTATAATCAAATTAGGCACCAACAGGAATCAAGCTCGTAACCACTGATTCGGAAGACGGTGTCTTACCAACTAGGCCATGAACTTCTTAAAAAAACTGTATATAAGTATTGAATACGAGCTTTTACAACAAACTTATCTTATTGTAATTTGTTTTTATTAAACACTGTGTATTCCACTTTTTGTAACGGTATAATATACCGTTACAAAAAAGTGAAATAAATAGTGTTTGATGAAAACAAATTACAATGTATTTAAACCTTCACAATGCTAATAATGCTTTAATTGTAAATAATATATTAATTTTTCTTAAACAAAAGTTCAAACATTTAAAACATTATAGCAATACCCTTATTTAAAAAAATCATTCGAGAGACTTATAAATTTTGTTAGAATATATAACATATGGTATAATATATAAAATGAGGATTGCTTTTGCAACTGTTGTTAAATATGTAGAGCGAATTCTAGAATCGATATTATCAGGAAAGATTTTTTTAAAACTACTGTTTTAACACAAATGATCTTGAGGAAGTATTAAAATACACCACTTTACTCACGAAACTCAAATTTCATTTTTAATTAAATAAAATTCGAGGAAAATAAACTATTTTTAAATTTTCAAATAACCAACAATACCTTTCCATTTTCGTTCATTATTATTGTTTCACATTCTGAAGAAAAGCTAAGCTGGCCAGTGCTTCTCTCTACCTTCTCCATTACTCCGTCCGACAACTTATTTCCTGTTTCCCTGTTATATATCTCTCTCACGATGTCGGCTTATGACAGTTTCCCACCGCAAATCCTACTCTCTTCGTCTACAAAGCAAGAGCTATCAGGAACACATGTAAACATAGCGGGGCATTTTGCGGAATAGCTCCTGTATCCGTGATTGCCCAGCAATATGTAATAGTTTCGTTCTATACATATCTGTTAGGTAACCTTTTCCTATATTCTGTTCGCCCGCTACCTCACAATTGATTATATTCGTGTCTTGTCACAATTTATCAACAATTAAGTGGCTCCATGGAACTAAGTTTTAACTATGTTAATTCAATTAATCGGACCTCAACTCTAATGGATTCTCAAGGCTAGACAGTATCTGATAATAGATATAGAGAGTTTTATTTAATCTTTTTCTCAGACGATATATTTGACGAAGGTTATATTTAAAGTCTTAAAAATTATATAACTCAGTAAAAGTGGGTGACATACTCATATTTATAGGTGGAAATCATTTCTTCACTTTTATTAATGAAAATGAGTTACATCAAAGCGATGTTATAACATATTTGACTACCTCTGTGGCCTAGTTAGTAAGCCACTTGACTTCTTTCCTAAGGGTTTCCGGTTCGATTCCCGATGGTATCCGATAATAATTCTGTTATACCCACTCTGTTATTATTCGTTTAAGCAAAACCTAATCTAGTATTATTCGTCTGTTAATATTAATACTCGCTTGAGCTAGACGTGTTCGAGTTGTGTTTGTTACCTTACGATTTTTGAAAGCTGTACTTTGTTAACTCAAAAGTGATACCGATGATAATGTTGTATCTCGGCCATGCTCTTTGATTGGTTCGCATCGTCAATCCGGATATGTTGACGGGTAACGTACGAATGAAGAAATTATATTTGGTATATACTGTTGTATGACGGATTCCTTCCTTTTATTTTAAAAGGCTTTATGTGAAGAAGAAAAAAGACATGAATATTTTGGGTTCATCCGTAATTGAACCAGAAACCTCCGGTCTGAAATTCAAATGACCTAATAATTACGCCACGGAAGTAGCAAAATTTACAGGTTTTGTAGGTCTCCGTTAGGTTTTTATATCATCAAGGCATGCTATAAAACCGTTAGAACTATAAAAATTGTAAAAAACATAAATTACTTTAACAATTGCATAAAAAAATGAGTCATTAAATTAATAAAGCATTCATTCAGTAAACAGTTTTTGATATTTTTATAAATTTTGTATTTTAAAAGATTTGGGCTTTTATTTAAATTTTATTTTACAATATTTTAGTGATATTTGTTTGAACACTAAATAATACGGTCTAACTTTTCAACAATATCAGAAAGTTAAAAACTTAGTTAGTAGCATTGTTTGATTTTAAGGTTAAATCCTTAAGGTTAAATCCTTAAGGTTAAATCAATAAAATGTAAAATGATAAACCCTGTATTAACTTGTACATCGGAGACTTAACATACAACGCTAGAAAATGGTTCTCAATATATTTGAGAGAAAGATTCTTCATAGAATACGAGTTAATGGTCCACTTGATGACACTAGAGACTTACCAGGAGAGTTGATTGTCATGTCGTAATATATTCCAACCAACCAGAAGGATGTTTAAGTGCACTTAAATAAAAATCTGAATGAAATCCTTTTTTTTTAAAGCTGAGTTCCAACTGCAATGGGATTCAATAACATACTCGTATAACGAAGAACTCTTCACCGTGTATGGTGAAGTCAACATAACAAGAATTATAAAAAGTAATAATCTATTCTGGCTGATCAAGAAATGCTTTCTTCAGCGTTCTGATGATGGGTAAGGAAGTGGGTGGACTAAAGTTGAGATAAATGGATGGTGTGACAGCGAATTGCCGCATACTGGGTATAACCAATTTGTGGATGACTGCTGCAGAGAGATAAGGTTGCAGAGAATACCGTAACCAATTGTGACCCATCGTGAGCTGTAGGAGTGATGATGACTCATTTTCAAGCCAAAAAACAAACAAGATTATTGTTTGCGCACATTGTTTATTTCACATAGTAAATAATTCGGAATTATTACTGTACAGAGATTTCCTTCAACCAACCATCTCATTTTGGATAAATTAAACTGTATTAAATCCATGACGGAAGCTAGTCAACAGAAGTCTGTTTTTTAAAAAGTATTCACGTCTCTGTGAAAGCAATTAAGCGTCTGACAAACAATTATTTGTATTTTAAAGTAAAATATTTACATTGAATACAGTATAACCTGGGGAGTTAATTATCATGTTGTAATATACTCCAACCAACCTGAAAGATGTTGAAGTGGCCTTAAGTAAAATCAGACTGGAATCCTTTTTTTTTTAACTTTAAGCGAGTGAGATTTTGTAAGTAAAATATGTATGGAGGAGTGAGTTTTTTTACATTTAAAAGTTATCTGAAATTTGTTTTTTTTTTTACCAAATTGTTAATGTTCTACTAACAAATATTTTTAACAAATAGAAAACGTAATTGCGGCCACCATATATAAAATAATTTAATAGATAAAACATTTGACCCACGTGTTCGAATCCATTAGTTCAAAACCAACCAACGGACGTATCGTGTACGTCCATACTCTCTTTAGGTAAAAATTTGCTCGCCGTACGCCGTACGGCCATACTCGTTTAGAGGGGTTCCAACGAAATTGGGATTCAAGCGTTTTACCAACTAAGCCATGTAGATCGTCAAAAGATAAAAGGTTATTTGATGAAATCCTTTTATAATTTCGTAATTTCTTCTTCAAAAATAGAAATATCATTGAAATAAATAAATTCCGGAATTCATAACACATGTGAACATTTGTTTTGAAATTTAAAATAACATATTCATCGGATTAGCCCGAACCCTTCGATTAACTTTCTGTTCGTGACCACTTGGCATTTATGATGCTATTGAAGATATTAAATGAGCAAAATTAATTAAATTGCCAAAAATGATTTGACCGAGGATTTGTGCTGAATTCAAACCGCACGTGAAAAATATATCTAAAAGAACGAACGTTGACGGAGATAAATTAGAGCATTCAAACAAATCATTATAAAAGCACAACATACACCAGCTCTAGAAAAGGTTTCGTAATGGCATCCGAGACTTGAGGTTTATTGGGCTGATGCAATAACCTACCAACATGGTTTTGTATTATTGTATTGTATTACACTTTTGTTGTATAAAGTACAATCTGGCCGGCTTATTGCCATGTGGCAATATTTTTCAACTACCCAGAAAGTGGTATTTAGTGAAAACCAGAATGGAATCCTATTTAAAAACTCTGGGTTCCAACGAGAGTCGAAACAGAAACCTCCGGATTGGGAGACAAGCGTCTTATGGACTAGGCCACAAAGGCAGCAGTGGTTTTATAAATATTTGAATATTAAGAAAAAAAATGCGTTTATAAATCTGTAATTAATTATACAATATATAATCTTAAGAAAACTAAGTTTTTTAATTAATAAACAGCCGGCCCTCTACACAAAGTTACACATTATATACTTTTATATACAGTCATTGCCACCGTCTCTGCTTGGCCGAGGATATCCTCGCCATTTCAACGTCAATTTAGTTGGAAAGCGAAGCTGTGTCGTGAAGTTTGATTTTTTTTAAGTGAGTGAGCCGTTGTAAACCAACAAACTCACAGACCAAACTGCTATACTGGATCCGATGGCACACCGAAGTGAGGCGATCGGAGTGCACCGACTTTTTTTTATCCCTTATTTATAACAAGGCTAACCATATTATCTTTTAGCTTAATCGGGATAAGAACACTAAATGCAGTAACTATCGAACTTTTAACATTAAGTGTTACTTAAAATTTAATATAAATAAAAATTTATATATTTATTGATAGCCACATAGTATCTACAAAAATATCCTGAAATTGCATTAGCATTAATTTTTTTTAAATAATAGAGATTAACAAAATCATAGTTACCATTATAATTCGATTACAAGACGGAAAAAAATATTTGGTCATTCGAGGGGAGCTGCATAGCGCGGAGTTCAAACCGGTGATATTCCGTATGGAAGACCTCTGCATATATACATATCATACCATGCCCCTTTCGGAGTACACAGATAAAATAGATCTTCAATCATTTCAACAAAAACACACCACTTTTGCCTCATCACATTGATAACATTTCAAATGTTTGTATTTATACGCACTAGGAATTTTATATAGTTTAAATACCGCAATAGTTGAAATCAATCGTACATTATACAAACAAATCATTTTTTTTAATGTTTCAATTAAATATATTTAAAGATAGAGCCAAACGAATAGAACTGTTGCTAATTATCAGAGACCCAGTGCGGAAATAAGACGCAGACAAACTGCAAGTATTTATATAGTCGATCGTTTGCACCAATCCACCATCAGTGTATTATACAGGGAGTGGCATTAAACAGAGTTTCTGAATTCAAAGATTTGGGCGTAACCTTTGATGTCGGACTCACGTTCGTTAACCATGTCTCACGTTTGATATCGGACTGTTACAAACTACTCGGTTTTATAATGAGAATATCAAGAGAATTTAACAGCACCGATATCCTCCGAAACTTATTTAATTATCTAATTTGAACCAAATTAGAATATGCATCTACGGTTTGGGCTCCTCATCAGCTCAAATATAAAAACAATATAAAAAATCCTCAGATATATATGGTACAGAACAAAGGGCGATTACTCAAAATATGCTCACCATGTCGAACTTCTCACGGTGTGTAACTATAGAAACCTCGAAATAAGAAGGCAATAATCCATTGCGATATTCCTATTTTTATTCCTAGGTTTTCCAAGGTTGCTTTAACTGTACCGCGATTTTAAAAGCACTAAGTTTATATGCACCCAATAAATATAGCCGTGCAAGGAATCACCCTTTGTTCTACATATCAACTTACAGGACGAATATCATAGCTATACACTCAGTCACGCGTGGTATAGAGATATTGAACCAACTGACACTGTTGATATATTCTCGGTACCGCCTAGCAGTATGAGAAGAATCCTAGAAGGACACCCTCTTTGTGTAACAGGAGAAATCCGTGCAAAATGGATAAAAAAAATGTATCGAGATATACCTATTATAAATTGACTTACATAGACATCGCCGGTGGCACCAACATCAAGTATCCTGATCACCAGCTTGGTATATTGCCTGTTATTATATTCACCACAGATAATGGGCAAATATTCAATTTATTTTTAATGAACTGATTGGAGAGTGCAACAAAACAAGATATTGAAAATACACGCTTAATTATCGTTGGGTAAATAAATTAAAGCCATTTTGCTTCACACGACTTATCTCACTAGTCTCGGCTTTTTACTCTGTCCAGTCAACTTGACGTGACCGGAAATTAAGGTTTGGAGATCCAACCAGCCACAAGGTTATGTGCTCCTGGTAAGCAGAAGGGAAACAAATAGGGTTCACGGGACGCTGGAGATAGATTCGAATATGTTTGCTAGCTCAGTGAGTCACCAAGAGAGTGGTTGCCCATACTCATCGACTCAATATTTTCCACAGTTGATTTTGAACTCTGCCATACACTTGAGAATGCTTTTGACCCGTGTAAATTTATCTGAGAGGAAACCAGAACTTCCTGATAGTTGAGAAGAGTCAAAAAGAAATATACGTGCACCATATGTAGCACCTTTGTTCTAAAGATGTATTTTATAAATGGATATATTCCACAATATATAAATGGATATATTCCACAACATAAATATTACTTCTCAAGCGTCAGAAGAGATCTACACACATGTTTAAACACATACAAATTGCTAATACGATTACTAGTTAATCCCTTGTAGATTGATAAAATTTGGTTCAATCTACCTGACAATTATTAACCCTTCCTTCCCTGTGATGTGTAACCAGTACACATTGCTTCTAAAAACTGTAATATCTCTATAAATATAATAAATACTGGGTTACGATTTTAGGTATTCCTCCGTATACCTAAAATCTGATATTAACTGGGTTCAGATTTTAGGTATTCTAAAAATAAATGCTCATATGTTATTTAATAGAAACGCACATTTAAGCCATCACGTAATTTCTGTATTATGGTAGGCAGGGACGACTGAGCTCTAGATTTTTCCACCACAACATGCAGGTTTTGTTTCCTCAACATCCATACAACTTCGGATATTTTCTTATTTCAATAATTTTATTGATTGAATAATCTAACCATACTCTCTTCGCTCATCCTCTCTCACGACTCTCATATACCTTTGTGCAGTGGATTATATTTATCAGTATTTCACAACTCATTATTTCAATTTGATAATCCACGTAAAAAGGTTCTAATTCTGTATTAACCCTTCCTGTCCTGTGATGTGTAACTAGTACCCATTGCTTCTAAAAACTTTAATATCTCTATAAATATAATAAATACTGTGTTCAGATTTTAGGTATTCTTCCGTAATACATTTATGCATTGAATGAAAAAAAAATATTAATAATAATTAGCACTTATCGGACACATCAGAGATATTTTGTGAAAATCGGGAATAAATTCATCAATACAATTATTCGTGTGACGTAGATATATTCATTCTAAAAACCGCTATGAGTGAGGAAGTGATGCTACTCCCGTCTCACTCTCACTCTACTTCTGTATATGGGAAAGCAAGAAATAGAATCTCAATTCGCTCACTTCTTATTAGGACTAAAGTATTTTTTATTGTGGACTAAAGACCTACGTTCCAGATTAAAAAAAAAAATTAAACTGCGAAAACTGATTTTTTAGAAAGTTATAAAAATGCCCACATTAAAATAAAGGGAAAATATTTCGGTAATTTTATTAGTTCCGAAAGAGTTAAGAAAAAAATGTGACCTTTTTTATGGTGACGTATTTTTAAATCGTTGCGCTAGGCGCCTAAATACATCATCCAGGCTCTACTTGTGATATGACTACAAAATACTATTATTACACTTTACGAAAAAAATTGAAAAGTCACTTACGTATCTTTTTTAGCGGTCAAATAATTTAGCCTGCATATCAACTAACCAGAAAAGAGTATACATGAATAACATATTATTTTTTTTCCTTTTTGTACAGATGTCACTGAATGACAACAGTGGCGGCGCCTCGTGAAACCTAAACACACAAATTATTTATACACGTACATTATTCATACACAATTTTCTCTCTTCTATTCTTGGTTCTCTCCGGGCACGCGAGCGTGACCTTCCTCCCTCCTGATTATTTTCCGGGTGACGTAATAACATTAAGAACGGCAGATTAACTCCCTTTATCAAATGAAGAATGACATGTGTCACTCATTCATTATCTGAAGAAGCGAGCACGCTATAAGGAATAATTATAGGTACAACATGTCGGCCCTTGGTTGATCTTATTACTATTATATCTATTGCTGTGTTTCAAGTGGGTGATGCTGAGTTTTGACGATTGAAATATAATGTTGAATAGTTTATCTAAGATTTTCTCTGCAACAAGTGTTCATTTTTTTAATCTTGGAGTGTTATGTTTTTCGACATAAAATTTATAGTCAAATCATACGAAACTGAAAATAACCGACATGATTGAAAATCAATTTGTTTCTTCACTTAAATTTAAAGCTACCCTTTTTGGTACCAAGTTTAAAATAACAAACTTTTTAGATTTTTTATTTGTATTTACAGTATAAGCTGTACTATACAATATAAGCTGACTATACAATAAAAGCTGTTTTTTTTTATAATTTGTACTATACAATATGAGCTGACAAGTTTCGTAAGATATACTTATCTATATCAAGGCATAATGTACACTTAAATAACAAACAAATAAATTTATTTGTATATAATATAATACCGTAAACCTTTTTATTCGTTTTTCATGCATTTCTTCTCACTTAAATAAAAAGTATATTTAACTGAGAAAAAAGGAAAGGAAGGGTAAAAAACATGTTCAACGATGACACCTTACGTACATATTGTACAATATAACTTATAAAATACAAAGTTTAAAAAAAGTGTCAACGTAGCGACCAATATTAGAAATCTCACTAGGATCATTTGTCAGCTGGCTTACACCCGCAAAATTTATGCAAAAACAATTCGATAAGTCCAATCTATAACCAACCGCTCTTGAGTTAACTTCATTGTATTTTATTTCTTATTATCAAAGTTATTGACAAATTCAATCAACTTGGAATTAAAACGATTTAAAAAGTTTAAAATGTTTTGTAACTAGTATTTCTAATTAACTTATTTGACTGATTTCAATATGTTTCAATGGTATAATGTATAAATCATAATTTATACCTTTTTTATAAATGTATTTGAATGTATCTTAATTAAAAATAATTATAAATAAACGTTGATTATCTTATAATGGGGTAATTGAATTATAATCAACTAAAACGTTGATTATCTTATAATGGGATAATTGAATGCTAATCAACTAAAAGGTTGATTATCTTATGATGGGATAATTGAATGTTAATCAACTAAAACGTTGGTTATCTTATAATGGTATAATTGAATGCTAATCAACTTAAACGTTGATTATCTTATAATGGTATAATTGAATGCTAATTAACTAAAAAATAATACCATTGATATTGACTTGCGATATTATTTTATTTTCAAGTAATGTAACTATAATAATGTTAAATTATCATATTTTTTATTGTTAAGGCATTAACATTGTGGAGGTTTAAAGACAATGTAGTTTGTTTTTATCAAACACTGTTTATTCCGATCCAGTCTTGTTTGTGCTCCTCTGATAATGAGGTGAAAGTTTTGAAACCGGTAGGGTTATACCATTACAAAAAGTGGAATAAACAATATTTGATAAAAACAAATAACACAATTTCAATTATCATTATAGCCATCGTATGGATCTTATGTTTTATGTAATTGTTTTAATATATAACAGTGAAATGAGTATTTACTTTTAATTATGAAGGAAAAATTTAAAATATTTAAGACAAATGTATTTACAAGTGATGGATAGCTTGTTCGTAGTTTCGGTCCGATGGTAGGACACCTTACTCCTTCATCGGATAAGTTCTGACTGTTAAGATATTTATTGGAAATTTTTGGATCTTTTTGGAAATCGGGAAAGGATAGGTTTGTGGTAAATGTTTAGATTTTATGAATGATTATGAGAAATTATAAACGATTAAATACATATATAAATATGATGACATATACATAATATTAAATACAAATATACATAAATTTGTGTCGTCACACACTGTTTTATATTGAATGGGTGAAAAAAAAAAATAATGATGGTGAATAAATTATAAGAATGAATATAGTATATGTAGATAAGTAAATGAGTGGGGAAACGTGTGTGACTTTTATAAATATATTAAGGTGTAGAAAATGTTTATTGAAGGTGAGAAATGCGGTTGCCTATGGGGGTAAACTGTCTGCCGGAGGAATTATCGATGATGGGGTGTTCAGAGTGACAATCGGGGGGTCATTTGGGAGGATGATTAGAGTTAAAGAGGGGGGGGGGGTCGGGGGGATGTTTCGACTATTTTGTTGATATATGGTATTAATAACATTTTGAAAAATAGGATTTAAAGTTAAAGTTGTGCTAATATATCATATTATTTGATTGAGAGTAGACAAACTTTAAAGCGTCTGACGCTTGAATTTATTGGATTGTTTTATGTATGAGTTTCACAGGTGTAAATCAGAACGACGTATCTAGGGAGACGATTCGTTTATTTTATGTTGGGTTATGTTAAAATTGAAAGAATAGAGAAACATCAAAAAGTCTAGTATTTTTCTTTTGATTATTCAAACTAAACAAGTGTAATTGCAGCATTCATATTTTGTTCTTTTTCAGGTTTCATGGATGCGCAAGAGAGATCTTCACATTCTGACATCACACATCTTCACGTACACCGGAGACGGAAGGTTTGGAGTCATCCATCCAGAGTCATCAGACGACTGGAACCTGAGGATAGAGTACGTCCAATCCAGAGACGCTGGCATCTACGAATGCCAGGTCAACACAGAGCCTAAGATTAACATGGCTATCATGTTGAATGTCGAAGGTTTGTGATTTCAACTTATCATTTATTTTTTTCGATTTGTAGTTGTTGCGCTCTTTTTTGTCACCTTTGCTTTGCTTGTTAATTTGCATCTTTTTTACCATTTTCAACCCTTGTTTTATATGAATTAAAATTTTCTTACAGAGTGATATTTCTGTAGCGAGTTTTCTTGAATAAATATTTTAAATAAATTGAATTATTTAGGTGCAGTTTCTAGTTTTGCTTCCAAATTAAAGAAAGAATTCCTATAATAAACTACTTTAAAATACTACACAACTTTATTACTAAAAGCGTAATTTAGCTTTTGATTTAGTTAGATATTTCTAGACAAGCATTGATATGTGTGATATTTTGGATACATATTGAACGTTCTTCAGCAAAGGACCATTTGACAAAGATCAATATTTATATTATTCTAGCATGTGTGAATGTGACCTCTGAAAATAAACTTCCGATAAAGTATTATTTAATGCCACTAAATTATGCGTGTTTGACCTTTTAAAAATCTTTTTTTGAACAATAACCCTGTACCTACTAATATGACAACGATAATTACAATTTTATCTCCCTCCGTTTCCACAGTGTTAAAGAAGTTTGCAGTTTTTTTTATGAATTAAAGATCATCAGGTGGCGACTCGGCTCCCGGTGGGTGTACCCAAAGTATTAAACTACCCAATTTCTTTCTGGCCATGGGAGGTTAAATGTCGAATTCTTCAGCTTAAATCTTATCCCTTTATTATTTTGTAATTTTTGTGCCATCTGAACCATTTATTGATCGCATTTTGTGGAACTGTGATGATAATCGAGTAAATGATCTCCACTCAATCTTAGATAGTTTTATCTTCATACTGATAAGCTACTCCGATCTAGTGATGTCAAACGAGTTTTGCTGCATTCGAAATTTTCTATGTAAGTACTGGCAAATTGTTAGACTTTTTGAACTCGAGGTCTTAAGCCGATTTAAAGGTATATTTACTGCATTGTGAGTAATTTGCCAT
Source organism: Odontocerum albicorne (assembly GCA_949825065.1). NCBI lineage: Eukaryota > Metazoa > Arthropoda > Insecta > Trichoptera > Odontoceridae > Odontocerum > Odontocerum albicorne. Next base: position 37,682,417 of record OX463853.1, on the reverse strand, counting down.
CTCCCGTGATGTCGGGCATTAAGTTCATCACCTCTACTATTCTCCACACACTCCGATGCGTCGATATCGGAGAAAAAGTCCCATTGAGCAGTTCCTTATTCGTCACTACATGACGTTGCGCTCACAAAAGAGAAGATTTCAATCTTCTAGTGTACATATATCGCTATAACAGTTGGGGTAGTGGTTGGATCGAATTGAATTGGACTGATATTTTTATTACACCAAGTATTTTTTTTCTAAATAGAAAAAAAAACAAGAAATAAACTACGCTTTTTACAAAATTAATGTTTTTTTTTGGATAAGGTAAAAATATATTTTATAAGATTTTTATCGTTTTTATTGGAGGATTAAACCGGTATGGCTCAGGTCGGCATAAAAGTACTATTAAGTAATGGAAAGAATTCTTTTTTTCATCCTTCATACGTGTATTATCATACATTTTAACGGTTATGTCTTAATGTTACTATTTGTTGGAGACTGATGTTATGAGCAAAATCTTTGTATAGTTTGGGCACATTGAGAGAATGAGTTGCGAAAGACTTAAATAATAAATATGTATGTCTGAAAAAATAGAAGATAAAGGATAACAAGAGGTAGTAGGAGAAATTTAAACTGGGGAAAGAGTAAGAAGTATAAAAAAATTTAATAAATAATTTATTTACTAATTTATGACTTTCATGCAAATATATCTGCAAGATGTTTTAGCTTTTAAGCTTTATAGCTTTTAAGCATTGTTTCCAAATAAAATTATAAGAAATCATAACAAACTAAGTAAATAAAAATAATAGTTGATAAAGGTAGCATAAATAAAAATAAAATATAAATCTCAATGCATATAAAGGCAAGAGTATTTTTTATGGGTGTTAAAGACAAGGAATATTTTGATATGCAATAAATAATGATTTTTTTAGTTTAATATCCATAAGATTTAAGTTGAAATAATTGAGTTATAAAGATCTATCCAAAATCGAGTCGAATAAACCGCTAAAGATAAGTCTTTGGATTCAGTCGTTACTAGATAAGAGGTGTAGTTCATGCTCAGGAATAAAAATGATTTTTTTCATGCCACTGATACAGAGGACAACTTGGATTGCTCAACACTCTAAGAGGCATTTATTATGAGATATATGGATATAGACCAGGGCTCTTTTTTGGAATCTATTGAAAAATTAACTTGAAAGTCAAGATTTCTACAAACTATTTGCTACGGAGACATATATGCAAGAAACAATATTTCCTACGAGCCAGTAGTTAATATTAACGGTTTATAGTACTTATCTATTATGATCAGATGGCCGTAGATTTCATGCAGAGTTTATTCTCTCAGACTTGTTTCCTTCCAGCTGTTCTATAATTCTATCGTTATCTTCAAAGCCCCTGTCTCGGCATACGCAGTAACCTTCTTCTGTGAAAATTACTGAACAAAATTTCTTATCAAGCACAAAATAACTGTTGTGTGATAAATTAATACTAGGGTTACGTTAATAATTTATGGAAGTAAGAAAAAGCATATGTTAAGCAAACAGAAAATTTTAGGACGTAAAAATCCTCCGATGTAATGCGTGTAATAAAAAGAGACATAGCCTTAGAAAATAAGGGTGCAAAATATATTCAGATGATGGTGACCTGTAACAACGAATCTCGTATTATCAAAGCTAATTGGAGGGTCCTCATAACTACAATAGACTGGTGTTTTATGGTGGATTTTATTGTTATATCGAATTCCTTGCTTACAACATAAAAAAAACGTGTTTTTTTAAATAGTGAATCCAATATTAAAAAGTCAGTATTTACTTAAACTTACAAAATATTAATTTTTAAAAATACACCTTAATAATTAACTTTAAAGCATTCTATTAATATAAATGATTGTATACAATCAATTTTTTTAGTCAAACACTGTTTATTTCACTTTATATAACGGTGTTATCCTACCGGTTTCGAGGATTTCACCTCATCATCAGGGGAGCGCAAGCAAAACTTTTGTGCTCTCTTTCAAGAGTCTTGTTTGTGCTCCCTGATAATGAGGCGAAAACTTTGAAACTGGTTGAGTAATATCGTTATATAAAGTGGAATAAACAGTGTTAAACTAAACAAATGACAATACATTTTAATCTCCATAGTGTTTAAATACATTGAATATGTTGTTTTGTATTTCAAAAATAAAAGTTTCTTTGATAGGGCAATGAACATTTTAAGTTAGGAGCTGCCAGAAACGTAACATTGGCCATGATTTAATTGAATGCAATATTTTTACTTTAAAACTAACTCATGTTAGTGTGTATGAATATTAATAAAAAAGAATGCATATCATAATTGAAATAAACATTGTTTTCCCATTAAGGATCAATTGAAACGTGAATAAAATCCCATGGTCTATTCTAATAAACTGGTGAATGTGAATTTCAGCAAAGTTTTTAAGTACAGGATAGCTTAGTTGTTTAGTTCAGGAAAATATTTTAAAATTCATAATGAAGGAATGAGACAACTTCAACATAGGCCTCCCTTAGTGAAATAGTTTTCTATTAGATGTTAACATAAGTTGTGTCCCTTTTTTTTTTCAAATTTAAAAATGAGCACCAAAAGTAAAAATAAGCACTACAAGATGTTGTGTTTGCTTTTACGTTACATATTTTCGACACCTCCTTCTGTTCGCGTTCAATCGAAGGATTAAAGCTGCTCGGTATATTGGTGAAGATGCTATGAATAAAAGGACAACTCACCAATAGTTTTTGCGTTTCAAAGACGGTCATTTCGACCTGAAAGACATGGAGCGAGCCCTTCAAACCACCGTAGAATTGGCTGAAACATTTGACAAACCGGCAGAAATTGTCGAACATTGATTTTTGTTGTGTTCACTCAAAACATGTGGAACCCAAGCGCCGAACTTCTGGACTTTTTCAATTGATTTAAGATGGCGGTATACAGTCATGTGACTACACTTCATCTGCTCAGACAATTCTACGGTGGTTTGAAGGGGTTTTTAATGAATAATATGGTTTAAACGGTACTCATCGAAGCCCACTGGTCGTCCGGAACGCTTCATGTCTTTCAGGTCGAAATTACCACCTTTGAAATGCAAAAACCATCAACGAGCTGTCCTTTTAATCATATCATCTTCACCGTACACTTCGCAAATAGCGCGAGCAACTTTGGCAGCTTTATTCCCTCGATTGAACGCGAACAGAAGAAGGTGTCGAAAATGCTCACTTTCGTCTACTTGCCATTCCATTTTGAAGGTTTTTAATAAAATAAAATAATATATGTAACGTAAAAGCAAACACAATATCTTGTTGAGCAGAAAATTTTCATTCGAATGACGTATAACCATTACCATTTTGTTTTACTTTTAGTGCTCATTTTTAAATTGAAAAAAAAACGGACACAACTTATGTTAACACCCAATACATACAAAAAAATGGAGGTCTTTTTTATCGTTATGTACTGCGGTTTACCTTTCTATTAGAACGATGTAATTTTTAAATGGTATATATTGGATAGTTAAAAAGTTTTTCTCATTTATTACCGAACCTTTTTAACAATCTACATTTGTAGTTGGTATCATAAAATCATTTGATTTTTTTTTAATTGACGGCCATTTTGAGCAAACTAATAAAACTCACGCATTGCCAATTTTCTCATGAATATTAATAACTTTTTGCTTCACTGCGATTTATGTGTTATCACAACAATAATTTTGATTTCATATTTCTCCTTTTCAAAAGCTTTTAAACGTGTGCACTGAATAACGTATATATTTTTTCTTTTTGTCATAATTTTTGAACCTTCTCAGCTTTCTAAGTGTCATTGCTTTAAAAATGCCTCGTTGCAATCGATCTGTTTCATGGATGTCAGGTATATGTTTGTATTAAAGGTAGGTTTGTTACGTTATATGTTATATACAATATTTAAGACCTTTAAAGTATTTTCAGAATTATTTATAAAATATTTAATTTCAAAGATTAGAAAATGCTTCATGAAGTTATTAAAAAACCAACTTATGGTTATGATAATCAAATTCAAATAAAAATATTAGCATCTAATGGACACCGATTATGCTTTTTTACGAGCTTTGGAAAAGTTGTTTCTCATCAGTGAATTAACAGTTATAACGTATTGTAATTATGTTCAAATCACTTCAAAAAACGTAGATGCAGCTTTACTAGAACTTGACGACGTGTACAATTAGTTTTCTAGTTATTTGTTTTTATATTGTCTCTAAATCTTCAGCTCCAAAGTGCGATAATTTGTGTGATTTGAAATATATGAAGAAACTTGTATCTATCTTTTCCTTTTTTTTTATGTTCCTTCACCCAACTTCCTCACACAACATGCGTCATGCTGTACTATATAACATGATATAACTTCATTTTAATGTCTTTCTTTCTATTTTCCCGATTGTTTACGTATCTAATCATCTGTAGAACTACATTATTTCTTTAAAATATTATACAAGTATTTAATGTATGAATTGTACTGTGCTGAGTTCTTAAGTTTTAATAATAAAAAACTCACATTATTTATATAATAATCAATTTAGCAAACTAAATAATCAATGGATTATTATGTAATTGAGAAAACTAAATAATCAAGTGATTATTATATAATTGAGCAAACTAAATAATCAAGAGATTATTTAATAATTGAGCAAAATAAATAATCAATTGATTATTATATAATTGAGCAAACGAAATAATCAAGGGATAATTATATAATTGAGCAAACTAAATTCAAACTATTTTAGTAACAAAATATTTTTTTTGGATATCTAAATTTAAGGTCTTCATAGTTCTACTCGTATGTCTTCTTTTTTTTAAAATAGTAACAGCTGTTTTGCAATACCATGCCTTTTTGTTTTGATTGAAAAATAGTATTATATGAATAAAAAATTTAGAGCATATCAACATCAAACTTATTTTTTTTAATATTTGATCAGAAAAAAATAAAATAGTCCATAATAAATAGATAAGAGGGAATATCTACGCAATAGATATAATTGTACTAAATTACTTTATTACATTATTTTTATTTATTTATTTTACACATGACAAGAAATAAACATCATTTGCGAAGAAACAACAGGTAATTTAATTTGGACACACAATTTTAATGGATCTAGGTTTGTTGCCTTTCATCTGTAGTGTCACCAGTAAGCTAGGTTTTTACCTGTATCTCACTAAGGACACGTGGCATAAAAAATAAATCGATACTTCTTTCCGATTTTTGACTTGATAAAACCCCGTTGCACATTCTCATCAACCTGACAAACAGTGACACTCAATTACATATGTATACATCTCGCGAAATCAAACTCCTCACACTTCACTCCAGACAGATCAAAAACATTCATCCCACAATATACCGCGCGTAATCATAAAAATAAAAACAAAAATATTTAAATATAAAACAGCAAAAAACACCACACTCGAGGGCTCACTCAAAGCTTTTCCACAAGTCATTCCTCTTGCAAGCTCAAGTACTCAAACTTATGTCGCAATAACAACCACGCTCCGATCGACTGCCAAAATTGTTATCCATTGTATATTGTACAATCTTGCGGATGTACTGTCATGTAAAAATCATCTCCAATCAACTAGTAAGATGTTTCAAGAGACCTCAAATTGGATTAAACGTTTTTTTTAAATGGGCATTAACAAGAATTGAACCTGCAACCTTCAGTTTGTAAAGCAGACATCTAACAAAGAGATCCCAGAGGTCCTATTATTTTGTGGAGTTTGGAAAAGTATACAGTGGTTGTAAATGTGCCAATATAAATTATAAGTTTATACTCCCAAATATTAATATGGTTTTATTTATATCATTTTATTCTGCATAATACCAAATATTTGTTATTGAATTTCAAGAACATACTATTTATTGAAAAAGTTAAATTAATGAGTGTAAGTAAATTTTATTTTAGACAGGAAAATCAAATTTTTATTAAAACTTTATTTTAGTAGAATACACGCCGATTTTTTTTAATTTACTTTATCCATTTAATAAAAAACAGAAGGCATTTTATTGCTTCCTAATATATCGGAAAGGTCTTCTTTACGTGGAAAATAAGGGTAGAATCAAATTGAGTGAGGTCAGATTGAGAAAGAAATACTATTTCTTTAGAAATAACGCTATATTAAAAACAAAACAAAAATATCCGACACTTTGGTATTATAAGTCCCTCCAAAATACATTATGATTCGGGGTAAACCTATTTTATTGCCAATATTTCGCGAAGAGGCGCCCTTCTATATTCGGCAGTTCTCTTTCCCTTCCTTGCCTTACACATCCAATCTTCCGTCAGGCTCGGGTGGGTAGCGTCACGCGCGGTCTGTATATCAGGGATATATAAACCGAAATGGGGGTAAAAACGCAATAACCGAAAACTATGATTCAGATATTACCCATCTCTTCTCATTCCTGGTATAAATATAAATAATAGCCGACTTTAGAAGAGTTTTCATTTTATTTTATTATTGAAGTAGTTAGTTAATCTTGCGTATTAACTGAACATTAAGGTTTCGTGGAAAGAATATATAAGATTACACTTTTTTTTCAAATAACTACTACATTTTTTACGATATCCAGGAAAAATATTTTCCTCAATTTTTTATGAAGATAAGATGCAGGAATGAACACATTTTATAATTTCTTATGGAAATTTTTCAATTTTTTTTTTTTTAATATTAAAATAATATAAAAGAATGACAAAGTATCCGTTATAGAGACCAACTTTAATAATCGTTTAAAAATATATCCCCTTTCTCTATAATTGCTTATTTTTATGTTCATATATCAAGACCGAATGATCTTCAGAACCAACTGCAGGAATTGGCAAAGGTCAGTAAACAAGTTGGTTTAAAAATGAATAAATCAAAATCCAAATATATGATGAACAGCTTTGCTACCCCAAAACCAATTATTGTAGATATAAAGCCGGTGAATCTTGTCCAGGAATATGTGTATTTGGGCCAACTTATTTCCTTCTTAGGTGGCATATCAGAGGAAATATCACGAAGAACAAAACTAGCATAGAGCTCATTTGAACGTTTGCACAACATCTTTAAAAGGAATCTCCCAATATATTTGAAGCGAAAGATCTGCAACCAGTGTATGTAACCCAGTACTTACGTATGGCTGTAAGTCATGGACGCTCACAGCAAAGAACATACAATAGCTCCATACCGCACAAAGGGGCATAGACAGATGCATGTTGGGATATACTAAAAGAGACCGTAAACGAAACACCTTGATTCGCAACATAACAAAGGTAGAAGATGTAATGAACTGGCAATGGGCAGGACACGTTACCAGAATGTCAGATTCCCGATGGACGTCCTAAATAATCCAATGGTACCCAAGATATATAAAGAGGCCCAGAAAAAGACCGAATGCACGCTGGGTAGATGAAACCAGGAAGCATGGCAGCGTCACATGGCACAAACGAGTAAAAAACCGAGCTATTTGGAGTCAACTTGGGGAGACCATTCAGCAATGGATCGATCCTGGTTGACAATGATGATGATATCGAGACCTGATGGTTGACGAACCTAGAATTTTCTTTTAAGTCAACTACCTTATCGCATTTGTCGTTTATATACTTTGGGCGCTGAAAAAACATAATAATACTTTATTTTAAGGAACAAAAAATTTAACTTAACAATTAAAGGAACATGTCACAAACCAAGTACAATAAAATAGGTGTATGATGCATTGACATTAAAGAATCTGCATTTGAAGGCAACAGCCCATGGATGATAAGATCATCATAACCTCTTATCAATGTAGAACAAATCTCTCTCAGATTCAGTAAGAGGTCATGGCTTTAGGGGTTGCTTTCACATATATGTTGTGTTCTATGTTTTGGAATATCAGAATTAAAAATAATTCTCCTAATTTGTATTTATTTATTAAATTTGTTATTGATATTACTAAAAAGGCAGGACATGAGGGACCCCGATATCACTCCGGAAGATGCACAGGATTGGGTGAAGTGGCGGCGAATTATTGAAAGGGTAGACCCCACCACCATGTGGAAATAATAATGCCAAAGAAGAGTGAGAGAGAGATATTACTAAAATATATATGTACAAACAGCATTTTTTTGTGTGTCCGAAAATCTGTTTAAAAGAGATACCCAGATTACAACAAAATAATTATAATAAGCCCAATCGGGCTGCTTTTTAAAACTCCGAAACCAGTTTCAAGTGGCCTCTGGCAAGTGGCTTTTAGCAATATTTTCCTTTAACTGCGAATGTTGTAATTAACATACAAACTTTCTTCTGAAAAGTTTTGAAAATTATTTTCAAAACTGCCCTAAAGAAAAAGCCAGTTCGTTAAAAAATCGGGCATACGAGTATACATTAATTTAAATATATTGGGGAAATTTTAAAATGAGTAATCGATCCTAAAATTTCTAGTTTTGACCAAAAATTATAATTTCACGTTTAAGTGTTAATTTTTTATACGTAATTTTCTGTGAAAACTTCACTGGTCTTGATTAATTTGTATAGGTATAACCGAAATATAGTATTCAAGAGACTGTTTTCTTATAAATTATAAAAAAGAAATATTACAAAAAAAACGTCATTTTAGTTCAAACCTATCACAACAATATATTAAAATGTTTTAAAATATAAAACTAATAAATTTTCACACTTGAAAAACAAATTTATTTCGGAGACTATTTTTCGTGATGCATTTTTGTAATAAAATTGATACAAACTGTATTGTTTTATTTGCAATATCAACCTCCTTTAGAGCCAAATATGCTCCTCTCTTCAAAGTATAATAAATTACGTAATAAAAGTGGCATTTGTCATTTTACCAAAACACCACACTCAAAGATAATGTATTGCCAAGAAGGAAGCACACACATATCATATTTTTAATCCATGTCCTTATATTTGATGAAAATCTACGGTTGCATTATGGCAATGGAGAAGGGGTGGACTTAAGCCTCAACAGTGTTGCCATAAGACAAATGTTCCCCGCGTGATGTGTTTGTTTTGTTGGTACGATTCCAAAATGTCAGCCAGGCAGGTCAACGTTCCTCCGTTTCGGCGGGAAACAAATTGATGAGAGGGAGTTTATTTTAAAACCTTTTCAATGTTGCCACTTGTCTGTAAACTTTTCGGCAAAATGCAATGAGAAATTATTTGGCTCGCTACAAAAATGAATGCAGTGGATTATTTTCCTGTATTATGTAAACTATGATTTTTTTATTGGGATATGCTCTTTTATTAATTAAAATACAAGCGCCATTTTATTAAGGGCTAGAGATATAGCTTATTAATTTGTTGTGTACATTTCCATTTGACTGGTAATAAGGAGTACTTATTTTCATTCCTTAGTGCATTTTTTTTAAGTTTATAAACTTGAACAAGTTAACGTTGTGTTGATTTTTTTATCGTAAAACAAGTAATATGTGGATCGCGTCCTTTTTGGCGCTTCACTGGCGCAAAGTTACTCTAAACAACCATTTATATATTATTAAAATACATATATGATAAATAAAAATGCTCAACTACCTGTAGACAGGTGTTTTTTTTTGCCACTTAATAAGTTCTGCTTCGTCTCGAGACTCTTCGTCATAAGTTCTGCTTCGTCTCGAGCATATGGAAAGAATTTATGATATTTTATACGTAATTCTGCCATTTGGGCTTTAACGTAGAAGAAATCCATTCATTCATGCATGATCGTAATGGTCGCCAGCCTCCGACCTACCTCCGACCGTTTATCGCGAAATGTCTCTCCAGTAGTATCTTAGTTTCTGAATAACATTTTCTTTATAAAATATTTGTAGGATAATGAAACCCTTTCTTATAATAATAATAATAAAATAACAATAATTCTTCTACCATTTAGAGAACAGACGCTCGGATATCGAGTTCACTTCTACTGACAAATTTATAATATTTCAAAAAAAATAATAATTTGAACGTAAGGATAGGAAGGTGGTGACTGCAACCATTAAATTGGGTAGTCTCCGCATCTGCACATGTTAAGAAAAATATATTTGCTATCATAAACACCGAAAACTTATCAAGGAAAGACGAACTGTTAAGAAAGATTTGTATATATTCTGATATATGACAGTCTGATATATGGAGTGTATTGTATCATATGTGTGTAGTATTTATATATAATGTCACAAAGCAATAAACTAGCCAGATATACAATACTTTATACAGTCAAAATGTTATTACTTTGTACTTTAGTGTACTTTGTACTTATATTACCTAAACTTATTTTTATGAGTAGATTTACCAACACTGTACACTTCCCATGAAATTCAAGTTACGCCACTGCGGAGCAATAGAATATCTGGCTAAATCCGTCCAGAGTTTCCAGAAGACATCTGTTACAACAGCATTTCTTGATTAATAGTGGGTAAACTTTAAATTCAGCATCCCAGTCACCCGGCAGTTCAGACTTGAGACTTGGAAACGTTCATTTCTGATGTAAAACGCTCTCTGAAACCGAAACATTTGTTTTTCTTATGATAAATGAATCTGGGATGAAAGCGCAAGAATATCAATAAACTTCCGACCCGTCTTCACATTTTTACTTTTCGAAGAAAACTATTAGATAATAGGAAAAATTAACAGCTACGATGTTTGCGAGAAGAGTATATTTTTATTTATATAAACCTTCACACGTAATACGCTTTATGTAAATTAAATAAAAATATTTAAGGTGTTTGGTCATGTGGTTAACTTGCTGAATTTCTTTGAGAACAATGTTACTTGATCGAAATCTATACAAAAACTTCAACACGACAAATTTACATTTATTTTGTTTGATTTACAAAGATAACGATAATTGCATATTCGTTCATTAAAAAATATAGTATATGCGCCACAGTATAAGTGGATTGTACAGTGAATGTGAATTATTACTACTGAATGGATTCTTCAGTAAAGTGATAAGTGAATGTGGTAGAAATCGTTTCTTTGAAAATAATAAATTTATATTAAGTTTGTGATGATGTACCTTCTCTAGTGTTTATTAACCCTTTATTGTTGGGGTTGGGTAAAGTATTGTAAAATTGAAATAAATCGATAAAAAATATTTAAACAAACGTTTTTTTTTTCATTGAAGCAATCATATAAGTTATGAAATTTTGAAATGCATAAAGTGTCATTCTTCTTGCATTCATACTTAAGATCATTGTATTCAAAGTGCAAGCGTATGTATGTTCATATTCTAGAATGTTCGTAAACGATGAGCAGTGGAATAACTCTTTCACTAGTAAACAATTACCACTCTGCTGCAAATTCACTGTAAACTTTTGTGAAGGTGTACATTCACTAATAATAATTTACGTTCACTACCATCTGCTTTCACTGTAATAAAGGACAATACTTTGCCTCTGGAGTTGAGTAACCCTGCATCAACATGTAGGAAGATTTTATTCTGCAAAGCAACTTGCATCTCGTTCTACTAATGAGGCCATGTGTTTTCTATATTTCAATATCTTTCCATAAAATTCCCACAAAATTATCAAAAAATCCAATATTTGTTCTATGTATTCCACTAAAAACAAATCTGAGTTTTTTACCTCTATAAAATAAGTCTTCGACAATTACGTAAGTCTGCTTGGTGAAGTTTGGTAATATTTTGTGGTATACATACATAACATATATTGAACTTAAATATACATATTAATATTAAATCATTTTAAAACAATGACTGTAATTTATTATTACTACTGCTTTTTGTTTCTTAATGTTAGTTGAAGATAAACTTTTGTATTATTTGTCAATAATTTTAAGTACTTTATAACCTGTCACATGTTCATTTGTATATAAAGACACTGTTGTGTCGTTAATTAAATAAATAAATTAATATATAAAGATGATATATTTAGTGTTGCTTTGTGGAGTTAAATTAAATGAAGGCAGTTTTAATTTTGAAATTCAAACGTATGCAATGACATATGTATACTTTCAAATACTTAACGAACAAAACTTTTAACTTATCTGCCACATACTTAATGAACGAAACTTATCGGCCAAACCACTGCCTGAATGTTGTGCTAAACATTTTCTTTGTGTAATCCAGTATTTTCAGTTCAAAAAATATGGATGTAGGGTATTATTTACATGAAAAAAATTATATAAGTCAAATAATTTTTGTAAGTGTTGTGGAGCCAACATGCTAATTAGGAACACACGGTGTTGATAGCGTAAAAACTATTTTATTCAATATACTTGAAGAATGGTTATGCATAAGAGTTTAAAACACGTGTCGAAGTAATAAAAAAAAATCAATTGGTGATCTCCGCATAGGTATGTTAATGAATGACTGGTGTGGATGTTGAACGTGGAATTATAAGTTGCAGGATATGATATTGATATACAAGTCAATGCTTAAATCATAATGCTGCCAGAACTGTGTATTTGATAACTTGGAATACTAAAGTTTGTGAAAGTTTCCACTGAGCGCTTTAGTATTGAACAACAGAGATATGAACATTGTTATTTAGATAGGGGATGACTTCGTCACATACATTGTCTAGTAGAGTGCTACTCTTTTTCTACAAAGTTATGGGCTTTTTTAATTTAAAATATTCATTAACTCTTCAGTTAGTCCTGTCATAGTAAATAGTAAATATTTTAATGTGTAAAAATATCAAGTTTCAAACAATACAACAATATAGACGCAGCTCGATAAAATGCAACAAAATTGAATTTTAATCTAAAAATAGTTTTTATATGGGATTAATTTACGAGGCGGATCCAGAAACTAAGTGTACTGAGGCTCTCACGACCGGATGGATTTTATTTTCGACATGTTGGCTACACTTCCGTGTAGCCTGACCCTTCCCCTCCGCAACGAGACCGGTTCGAGGTCAGTACGTTGAGAAGTGTCGACGCGACAACACGTTTCGTGAAAAATGTCAATCCCATCTCCCGCCAAGTTGAATCGAGTGGAGGCCGGGCAAGAGTTTTTGAGGCGCTGCAAACTCCATGGAGATGAATTTCTCCACTCCATCGTTACTGGAGATGAAACTTGGGTTGCACACTACACGCCTGAAACCAAAAGGCAGTCTCAACAGTGGCGTCACACCTCTTCACCCTCCGCCAAAAAGTTCAAAACCACAATTTCAGCCAAGAAAATCATGGCATCCGTGTTTTGGGACTGTCAAGGCATAATTTTAATTGAATATATGCCTCAAGGGGAGACCATCAACTCTGCAAGATACTGTGAGACCCTAAAAAAATTGCGGAGGGTGATTCAGAACAATAGGAGAGGCAAGCTGACAAAGAGTGTCTGCCTGTTGCACGACAATGCCAGACGGAACTGCTCGCCTCGTTTAAATGGGTTGTCCTGAACCATCCCGCGCATTCCCCTGACCTAGCACCTTCAGATTACTATCTCTTTACCCCCCTGAAGCTGCACATGGGTGGAAAAAGGTTTTCAACCGACGAGGAGGTAAAGGAAGAGGTGGAGAAGGGGACAGAGGGGTTTGCGGGAAACTACTTCGAAGAAGGCATCAAAAAGTTGATACCTCGCTTCACCGCCTGCATTGAGAGGAATGGCGACTATGTCGAAAAATAGCTTACATATGTACTACGGTAACCACGTAATTTTTTTGCTAAAATAAAAAAAATTGTAACCTACAAAAATTCAGTACACTTACTTTCTGGATATGCCTCGTAGATAGGGGATGACTTCGTCACATACATTGTCTAGTAGAGTGTTACTCTTTATCTACAAAGTTATGGGCTTTTTTTATTCAAAATATTCATAAACTCTTCAGTTAGTCCTGTCATTAAATAATTAATATTTCAATGAGTAAAAATATCAAGTTTCAAACAATACAGCAATATAGACGCAGCTCGATTAAATGCAACAAAATTGAATTTTAATCTGAAAATAGTTTAATATTTTACATACAATATAAGAACAATGACGATATGAAAATTTCTGATAGAAACTGGAAAATCCCAGCTACACATATTTCGTCGTTTAAAACAAGTGCTGAAAATATTATTTATATGGTTTTCTCAACAGTTTAGTCATTTTTCGATTAAACCTCATCCAATATGATAAAATAAAAGAGTTTTCTGAAAGAGAATAACAATTTTTTTGACAAGAATTGATATGAGTGTATTGCAATAAACTCATATGATTTGACTTGAAAATTTAGTGATAAAAGCAGAAGCAATGTTTTTCTTGCATGGAAAATATCTGGTACTATAATATTTTATTTATTTTATTTTATTTCAACGGTCAAATGACCTTTTTGACAGAGACATAAAAAAAAACAATTATGTCTAGAATTTAACATTGACATATACTCGTATCATAAGCAGTGCTATACAATAGGAAAAAAAAGTATATGTCGAACAACACAATAAAGTGAATCCTTAAAATTCAATCAAATCATTCTGGTATGAACAACTTGTTCCCTTTACTCCAGTAAGTAGCGAAAACCATATGAAAATCTATACAATGCCCATATACGGTATGTGCAGTTATGTTAACCTTTCCTTCCCTGTGTAGGGTATCTTCTACACGTTGCTTCTAATAACCATCAATATCTCTATAAATATAATAAAAACAAGGTTAAGATTTTAGATATTCCTCCACAATATATTTACGCATTGATTTAAAAAAATAATATAAATAATAATCAGAATTTATCGACTACATCGTGGGTATTTTGTGAAGATCGGAAACAAATTCGCATTTAAACGCTGTGAGTGCCTCGACCTTGTGTCTTGACGATAGGGGAAGAGTATGCTGGAAGCGCGACACTATATTCGCATCTCACTCTTGCATACTCCACTGAGTTGCGAGGAGCTCAATTGTCTCAATCGTCGCAAGCGTAAGCCACGCCGTGGTAAGCCACTGACGCTCCGCGCCGCAGTAGCTTCTGAGCTTGCAAATAGATTTGACCTACGCCCGTTCCGTGAACGTTGCCAGATGGTTTTTTAATGTTTTCAGCAAATAAATCTCAATTATTATAATTTTTTAATTCAATTATAATTAATTAAGGGGATTATCTATGAATGTTCTTATTTTTCCGATTTAAAATCGCTAATTTTTTATCGCGTACTCACTACTCAACGCCGGAGCGCACGTTTCAATTTAAGCACCGTAAGGGAAGGATTAAGTAAGAGTTGTACAAATAATTGTTCCAATCACTTAATTATGGAATAAACACATTTGGCCGAGTGGGCTCACAACGGAAGTGTAGCATAACAAGCAAAGTGAGTTCTGGACTATGGAAATACAAGTTGAAAATCTTAAAGAATGTTGTGAGGTGAAACATCTTTCTTCTATCTGACAACGTTGTTAAAGCCTCATCACTTTCAACGACATATTTGACATAGTAGAAAATGATCGGATAAAAAATAACTACATATTTGAGATTTAGAGGGTAATAATGAAATGGTTTCGGAAAATGAATTGAAAAAGACTTACTAACGAAATATTTATCGAAATTAAATGGAGAGTGAAGGTAAGGAAGAAATAAGAAACAGTTGATGAAGATATTTATGATAATAAAATGACAATGTGTTAAAAGCAGTTTTTCTTCAAGGGCGCTTTAACTTGGGATTCGAACTCACTTAAGAAAAAAGTTAAGTGTAAAGATAGGAAAGTGGTTGTTGAGGTTATTAGATAAGTAAATTCTTCGCATCTGGATAAGTTAGAAATAGTCAGATAAATTTCAACTGAGTAAAGATAAAAGTTTGAAAAATAGAACTTGTATGACGAGATTTATGGACGTAAACGAGGGAAGAGCTGTGTGCTTGGATACAGTGTGAAGATCTTTCCTCTCTGCGTATCCCTAAAGTATGTGTTACAACAACAATCAAGATTTGTTTAATTCGTCATTATTTGTTTTTATTTTATTGAATTGGATTAAACAGTACGATTAAACTTAAAAAACACACACTATTGATGGAAATGTGAAAGGTATCAAATCATTTTTTATAGTAAGTCCTTTGCCTGAAACATTTGAATTTGATTAAATCCTTATGTTTTCCGAATTGAATTACTTTCCATAATGACTTCATCGAAGAAATGATTACACGGTAAAACATTTAAAAAAATAGCAGTGTCTTACGAAACACTTCCTACCTTTTTTACTGAAAACACCTGAAATACTTGATTTTAAAGGGTAAATTAGTAACCTGATTTTTTAAATGTAAAAGAATACTACAATAGAAATGTGCACAGAACGGGTAGGTGAACTTTGGAATCCATGAAAAGCATCCCATCTACGAAAAGAAAACTCTAATCATAAATCTCTGGCAATGGGAAGCAATATCTTCATTACTGCCTTGATAGATTAATGAAATCGGAAGAGCTTAAAAGCAGAGATTTCCAAAGTTTTAATAACTGTACTGCTGTAAAACTGCGATGCAGAAGGCATCGTAATACCACCGCATTATCTTTGCTGCAAGTTTCTTTATCCTGATTAAATAAAATAAAAAGAAAATGGTTTTCAAATAAAATAATCTTAAATAAGAAATTACTAACCCAGGTCAGTGGCACAGTTCGTGGCCTAGTAAGTAAGTCAGTTTAATTACACTCGGGGTTCCGAATTCGATTTCCGATGCTAGTAAAAAAAAGAGTCTCAAATCTAATAAAAAATAGTGTCTGGTAACAATACTCAAAGGCGCTAGATGTAAACGAGCCTTGTCGCCTCTTTTGTTGTTATTATTGCTAGTGTGATTACAAACAATAAGTTTCATCCCAATTTCAGTGGTTCTAAATCCAGAGGTTCGATTTAAGAGGTCAATGATAATTTTGTCTGCCCTCCACTATCTTTTATTTATTTGAATTACTAATTGTAATATAAAAAAAAAGGAGATGAATGTAAACTTAAGGCACATAATCTTACTTAAAATATCATATTAAGATAAAGAACACGCTAAAATGATTTGGGCATGCGTAACAAATAAGTGAATGAAGAACAAAAAATAAATAAACAGTACAAATGTGTGTAAGGCGTAGAAGAAAAAGACTAAAACAATATAGGTAGATCAAGTGAATGTTATTTTGAATGAAGTAAATCTAAAGTCAGTGAAATCGTAGATGTATGGGAAGGTGTATGGATGTATAAAAAGTGAAATATGTGTCACTCTCTCTTATCTGTCTTTTCTGACGGAGATGATGTGATGGTATGTAATGTAAAAAGTGTACGTAAACGAGTATATAAAAACATTTAGCAACAAGCAGTATACTATATATAAAACATTTTTTATAAAAAATATTTCCTTTATGATATGAGTGTTAAGCAATAACAAAAATATAAAAAAATCACACATATGTCAGGACATTATTTTTTTCTAAAAGTTTTTATATATTTTTTTGATCTCGCACTAGAATGGTTTGTAACATCACGTTAAAGTCAAAAATACTGATATAAAAGTCGATATAATACAAAAAAATTAAATAAAAAATAGATAATTAAAAAAAAAATTCTAAGTAAATTTCGTAAAATTAACAATCGATCTATAAGTGGAAAAGTTTCTCGAAGAAAGGAGAAACATCACATTTATAGGACGCGAAAAAAAATGGCATTTAAGAAAATCCAATCCGTCACGAAAAGGACAACAAAAAAATAATTATGTATAGTTTTACTATCCAAACCGCCATTACAATGGCGTAGATGATTGCAAACAACCCATTCAGCTGAAAACTGCAACGTTTTCAAAACGTCGACGTTAGAAGCCAAACCACGTGGTATAATACTCCGAAAGACCTCATACAACTGATTTAAAGAACCACGAAATCCTCAAAATAGATCAGACTAAAATCCTTTTTAAAAAACATTTTAACAGGAATCGAACCCAAAACGCCTGGGTTGGAAGACAGGTTTTTTACGAACTAGGTCACAAAGATTGGATTGTCATATAGCTTAATGGCTAAGAAGAAAATTAACACTGAAAAAAAAAACTCTAGTTTTTTTCAATTTGAAGATAACGTTACTTCTTTGTGAAAGTGGCTCCAAAGAGGTGAGAATGGGTTTTTATCTTTCTAAATAAAAAATTAAAATTTCGTTTTCGCTAAACGAAAAAGTTTCAACACTTAATTCGATGATTTTGGCAATAATATTTTTAAGTTCTCTCAGAGAAAGGCCAATATATTTTTATGAACTGCTTGGTAATAATAATAAAAAAAAATAATTACATATTTTATGATAATTTTACGTTTTTGGATTTAACCGAGTTTTAATAAAACAAGATAATAAATTGAAAGTAATTTGAATTGGAAAAATATTTTAGCGATTAAAAGTTTGGCAAAACTTTTTTAATACTAAACAGCTGTTAATTAAAGTTATAAAAAGTTTGTTCAATGATGATAAAAAATCGACATTTTTATTTTTTTATGGTTGGTTTGGTTGAAAGCCAAATTTAAAATATCGGTCTTAGATGAATTATTTAATTTTTCATAGTTAGAAGAAGAAAAATGTTACCACGATCTTTGTGGCCTAGATATTAGACGACAGTATCTTAATTCCGAGGGTTTTAGTTCAAATCCTACTGTATTATTTTTTTTTAAGTCTCAGTCTGCTTTTCACGTTAACATCTTTGCATTTAATTGTGATTTCGTTGTATACTATACAACCAGGTGTGTTTATTGCTATATGGCAATCTCTTATGACCAACCCTAAAGATGTGGAAACCAAACAATAAAGTTTAAATAAATGGGTACTTATAAGAATAGAAAATGCGAAATCCAAATCGGAAGACAGGTGTCTTACCAACTAGGTCATATAGGTCGTCTTTCTGGTTTGTTCAAAGATATTATCACGTAGTAATAAACCCAACAGATTGTACTGTAAACGACGAAAATTGTATGTTGTATAACAATTGATAACTGATAATTATGGCTGTAGAAGGGACTTAAAGAGAAGGTAAAGTAAAAGCTATGTATGCGTTATGGTATTCATCACACTGATGGGTTGGTGCTGTAATAAATGGCGGAATTATGCGTTCAAGAGTGGTGTTAATTATTATATTATCTTACTCTCAGACTGTTCATTTCCTGGTCTCCTTTAGATTTCTCCTTTAGAATAGCTTATTCTAAGTCATTCGATTGTGTCAGGTGGCTATCCGCACGATCTATGTTCGAAGTGTAGTGAAAGCATTTGAGTGTAGTGAAGGCATTCAAGATATCTTTTAACACCCATCTCAGAACAAACCTTACCCGACTTCACGCTGAACAGAAACTTCTTCACGCTGAGAAGAAACCCTACAACACCACATCCTCGCTTGGACCGTGAAGTTCTATAAAAG
Source organism: Odontocerum albicorne (assembly GCA_949825065.1). Classification (NCBI taxonomy): domain Eukaryota; kingdom Metazoa; phylum Arthropoda; class Insecta; order Trichoptera; family Odontoceridae; genus Odontocerum; species Odontocerum albicorne. The sequence continues at coordinate 37,663,155 of OX463853.1, read as the reverse complement.
CCAACAAAATCACAGAAATCCCTTAGTCGCTGCCCTGGGGGCTTACGAGAGTAAATCCGACCTACCCTTCCGTTATAAGCACAAGCTCCCGAAGCATTATCTGTTGCCTGACTAGTCCACCTACAGTATTAGCTGGGACGACCAAGGTCTGAGTGAATGTGATGGAATACAAGTAGCCTGAACGAGTGGACTTGTTTTTGCTGAATAATTAGTGTAAGCATTGTTATCTAGTTATAAGTAGTATGTAGGTGTTAATTATTTCTAAGATCTCATATATTAAGATTGAATAAATAAAATAAAATGATATGTAGGAAAATAAGTTTAAATAAGTTCATAAATTATAACATATAATTAAAATTAGTTAAGTAATAAATTTTTATATAGGTATAGCCTTGACAAATGTCTGTATAGTAATTTACTTGTTTAATAAAAAAATAAATAAAAAAATAAAGCATTTGATGGCATTCAGTCTTTCAAAAGGCTTTGAATGGTCGCAGCTTCACCTGAAATACTCGTATTTAATTACTAAATAACGCTCGACAAATATGAATGCTGTTCATAATTTATTTTTTTGACTCTGCCTTTTAACGACAGGAACATACTTTCATTTTGTATTGTGCACTTCTTGATCTTATTTAATACACCAGCCTTAAGTTCATGTTATCCCTAATTACTTAATTTTGTATTTTGTCATGCATTTTACCCCCATCTATTCTTCAATATGCACGCATTTCCAAAGAAGTGTGACTATTTGAGCTTTCAAATCACAAAACGGACTTCTGATACGGCCAAAGTGTTAATGCGTCAGATGGGAGAGAAGATTGTGGTGGTGTTTTATTTGAATTGTACCCACCATTCGCTATCTCTGGCAGATAGCAGCCGCTGAGAGCTGGCTAGGACGTGCGGAAATTTTCGCAAATACGGTAGCCCGTGTATTTTACGAGGGCTAGATTTGAAAATAAATTGCTCGCGGAATGTTTGAGAAATAAGAATCCATTACATGCTGAGGGTAAAGTGTATAGAATTTCGAGTGGACGTGGTGCGCATAACAATATTGCCCCACTTCCGTCAACACGCTATATCTTGCTTAGTTCGTTTTGTTTTAATTTTATGGAAGTATCCCGAAAAATAAGGTTGTTTGCAATAACTTAAAAGGTGTTTATAGATATCTTGTAATATAAGTATCCTTCTAAGCTAAAAATTATTTCGTCTTTATCTAATAAAATGGTTATTCCGATTGTGAGGGGCATGGCAGCGCGGTAACGCACTAGACTTCTGTGCGGAAGGTCGTCAGTTTGAACCCCGCCCTGTAGTACTACCCTCGAAAGACACAGGATTTTTTCCGCCTAGTATTCAGGGGTATAAGAATACCTATAACTTTGGTCATATATATTCTTCTAAAAAAAATCCAATACGGTGAGATATATGATGGAGCTTTTGCCGTTGCTGATCCTGAGACATGGAATGACCTGCCTCTTAGTATTAGAGATATGGGTAACGTGTGCAGCTTTAGAAAGTACTTGATCGTACGAGTATATGAATATTATAAACATATACTTTAAGCTAAATGTGTTACTATCACACACGACATTTCAATAATGATTGTAGTTCGTATTCCCTTGATAACTTTTCTATGGTTTTCTTACCAAATACTTATTTTCGAACATAACATATGCCAATGCGAGGATGTACCCAATCTGATATCCGTTTTCTATTCTTACACACGACTTACATATGTTTATTCCTAATGTTTTTTTATCTGTGTTGAGTGCGACTTCCAGGTTGGAACGCCCTTGAGGAGAGTTAGCTATCTAAACGGGGCTATAATAATAGTCCTTATATTGTTATTATTTATATTTTGCTCATGTTGGATAATTATGTACGTACGTGGTACATTGAGATAACTTGAACACAAATATAAATTGAGTTACAAAACATCACTTTTACCTAGAGTCATTGTGTATCCACTTCAAGATGAAGGCTAATTCACAACATCATAATTTTCTTCAAATTATATACATCCTGTGGCATAAAAAAAGTACGAAAACGAGAAAAATTAAGACTTAGATTAGGATTAGAGGAAAAACTAAAATATAAACTGATAGAAAGGTGAAAAATATAAGAAGTTAAAGAATATTTATGATGCTATTCGTGGATTTAGACTAAAATCTAAATGGGTATAAAATTGTAAAGATTTCTCCTCTTTTCCACCGAAATAGGATATTGCCTGATTTTATGGGAATAGTTTTTTAGTTTTGTCAACACACGTTTTACAATTTATAGTGAGATTTGGATGACAAGAATGTCTTACTTTTAAGATCTGAACAAGTAACTGCGACATGCTTTGAATTCGGTCTCAAATTAAACAAATGATCGCAATTTGCTTTGAATTCGGTCTTAAATTAAACAAGTGATCGCGATATGCTTTGAAGTCAATCTCAAATTTCTTCACAGTTTTTTTTTTAATATGATAATTTAAGTATTGGAAGGAAATGTGGCAGGTAGTGTCTTAGAAAATACTGATTAAAGCCTCTAGACGATCCTAAGAAGCCTCGGTTGTGGTGAGGGGTGCATATCGGTGGGGTGGGTTTATTTTTTTGTAGCTTCGCGAATTCGATTTTGTATTACATTATGGTTTTTTGAGGTGAAGATTTCAATGTGTTTTATCACTTAATAAATTATTAACACGAGACGTAGCTATTTGGTCTAAAAGGTAAAGGTTTCATCCGCTGTGTTTCAAAAGTTTATTTTTCCGCTATAAGAACTCATCGTCATTGCGAAAAAAGAAATATATACTTTTTAAAATAAACTGATGAAGAAAAATAATGATTTGAATGAGCATGTGGTTAATGCAATCATTTTGAGCATGCAATATTTTGTATACAAATACTTGGAAGTAAAAAAAATAGTAGAGTAGTTTTGCATAGGCTTCGAAAAACTTCTTCATAAAAGATAAGCATGTTACCTGTACAACTAAATACAAATAATAATAATAAGGAAACCCAAACCTTGTTAAGGGAGCATGAAGCTTTAGGGAGCATGAAACGTATTTTCTATTTTTTTTCATTTGATCAAGAAGGAAAGTCTAAAAAGAACTAAATGTTTTATAGAAGACATGTCTTGTCGGTAAAAATTCAAGAATACGATTGGAATATTGTTCATAATTTTTATTTTCGGCAATATTTTTTTTTAATAATATAATGATTTTGATAAAGTCGGAAGTGCAAGATTATTTTAAATTGGAAGAAGTAAGTAATGTTAGTAAAATATCAATGAATCATAACCGAAAATATAAGTGTCTTTCTTAAAAAAATATAAGTGTGTTGTTTATAGTTAAGGCATTAACGTTTTGTCACCGTGAGAATCATACTTTTTCTATCGATGATGCCAAATTCTTACATATTAGCGGCAACGGAAATAGATTGGACAGATTAGAGGCCCTAGAAATTTCTAAGTCAGTATACCGATCAGAGCATCTGCTGAATAGTTATTTCCCCAAAATCTCCCCGCTCTTGGCCGAAATTATACCTAGCCTTCCTCTCACCCCTCCCGCCTCCAACCGTTGAAGTGTCTATATCGGTGCCAGTCCGAACAGCATTTAGTCTTGTTTACGCTCCCCTGAAGATGAGGTGAAAGCCTTGAAACCGGTAGGGTTATACCGTCATAAAAAAAGTGGAATAAACAGTGTTTGTTAAAAATAAATTACAAAATATAAGTGTCTTTCTTACAAAATATACGAGTAAGTGTCTTTGTTACAAAAATTAGGAATGTTTAATTTTTATACGCTTTAAAATACATCATCATATTGATAAGGTCGTAGTTTGACAATGTGCCAAATATTTTGAAAAAAATAGTAGATATAAGTAAAACATCAAAGTGCACTACTTATATATGTAATCTAGACCTTATAGTATTTGTGTTATTTGATAGTTCATTACACAAAGCTATAATTTGTGAATTTATCGCCTTACGGTTATCTCTTCTAACCAACCAGATATTAGTATGAGTACGTATATTGTGCCGATCGCTAGTTTAAATGTAACAAATTTATAAGATTACACACACACAAACTGTACTTTAACTTTAAAAAAGTCAGAACAAAAATAACAAATTAAAAAAGGATAAATATTTTGAATAAAAATATGAAAAAAAAGGTTTTTCTTTACGTCATCAATGACTTAGAGAGGGGAGGGGTCGATTACAACTTGTTCATGAAAAGTGGTGCAAAACTGCTTCCTCTATGACAAGGATGGCAAAAACAGGAATATACAAATATAATACAACCCTAATTTTAAGTCAGCTGAGAAAATTAATAATCTGTGAATTTATCTTTTCAGGCTTGTTTTAAAAAAAACAACTTCGAATGATATCCTGAAAGACAACAAAAACCTGCATAAAATCCTACAACCACTCCAAAAAAGATAAACCTATTTAAGGCAAATTTACTTAGGTTTCCTTTATTCCTTCACTATCAACCTTTAAAATCATTTCACGATTTTTTTTATCATTCGTCTTTTTTTCTTCTGTTTTCCAGATGAATCCTTCCTCCTGTCAACTTCGGCTCCTGCTCACCATTCCACAGGTCAGCAAATCCCCTCAATCTTCTTCTTTTTTGTTTTCTTCTCATCTCTTCTTATAAATGGTTGTGCTTTTGTTCTTGGCTGTGGTTGTTATTAAAATCAGAGAGATGACAGATCTTTTTCATAGCGAAGTTAATTAATGAAAGTGTGGTCACCGTCTCGTGGACGTTATTTAATGAATTCATAGAACAGGTCCCGTCTTTGTCAAATGTTTTCCCTCTTTTCCAAAAGATCACTCGAGATTTACGCCTTCAATAGAAATTGTACTTAAAAATATTTTCAATATCGCAACATGTTTTTTTCATAACAAAAGTTGTAATTTTATCAGTTTATTACGAGTTATAAATGAATTATTTACATTATGAATCTAGATTAAAAAAAACAAGTAAATTGTTTAAAAAAATATTGCGAAACAATGAAATCCAAATAATGTAACGTTAGACAAAATTTCATGGAACTAGTGATCTCTAAATAATACGCAAACTCATTTTTTTAATTTAACAAAAAATATGTATTCATGAGTCGAGTCAAGCTCAGTATATGAATTCATGAGTGGAGTCAAGCTCAGTTTATGAATTAATAAAAAACTTGTCGTTTAAGACAATATTAATGTCTTCAAAATACTAACTTTAGTAATGAAGACGTATTTAATATATTTGATCCCATTGATTGAGCCGATTAAGAGCCACTGGAATAGGCAACTAATTCGTATGTTGTTGTTCATGTTGGTATCACTACTGCACAACGAAGTGTGACAATATCCTCGTTAATGAACATTTGACTATATAGAAACTTTTGGGAATTAAACCCTATACCACAGACTGGAAGACAAGTATTTTACTAACTAGATCCTAATAGGAATGCGTTTATACGAAAAGCATAAAACGTATACATATTTCAATGAAATATTTCACCTTACTTGATGTAATGTTTATCTTTTTTAAACCATCCAATAAACAATTTGTTTTAATACCATAACTGAAAAATGAAGTTTCCCTTAAATCAAAGATTTAAGATAAAAATCATTAAATTTAGTGCGTTTATAAAAAAAAATAAAAGTATCACAGAAGCAAGAAATGAATTTTAATTAAAGAGAACATTTATATATTAACTACAGAAGCGAAAAACCACAGCCGATGAAATAGCACAGAACCACTACCAAGTCCGCTTTTTAGCATTTATTTTCTCCCTTCATAGTACTTCCTTGTTGCTTTCTCTGTTGTCTCTATCCTTGCGGTCTCATAGACCATACCTCTTTTGTTTGTCTTTCTTTTACCTGTTTATCTCTTTGATCCTGTCTCTTATATATCTCTCTAAATCCCACTGTAACCATTTTTACATTTTGACTGCTTCGTTTGTGAATGTGTTGCGACGTTGTTCTGTGAAAAGCATTAGTTGGCTATAAATATTAGCAAGGAATATATATTTATTTTTAATATTAAAAGTGATAATTTTTCAAAATTTACATATTTATATTAAATTGGTTTGGATATGTAATATAAAATTGTTCAATTTGTAAATATTTGGCCTTTGTAGGAACATGTATTTTAATTTTAAGTTTGTAAATATAACAATTCTTTATTTTTTGTGTAAATATTTATCTTCCATATTCTTATTTAAGTTGTTAAAAAGTGTAAATATTTTTTTATCGCCTGGGATTGTGAGTTTAAAAGTTATTCAATAAAATAGTTATCTGTTGATTTTACAAGTGATATATTTGTTTTTTTATATATCAGTATATTTTATAAAATCTTATAAGATTTGTAAAATGCAGATATATTATTTTGTATTTATGTAAACCAAATACGTCTAAAAAACGAAACAAAAATTCAATAACCCAACCTTAATGAAAAAATACATTGGTTTGTCAAATTTCAGTAAAAATATCAACATTATTATAGAATTATTCCAAAGATTAAAAAAAAATAGAGTTACTTTAAACATTCAATTGAGGATTTTGATTACATGGTTATAATATATGTTTTATAAAATTCACTAAAAAGAGAAGCATTATCGACTTTGAAACAAATTAGTAATTAAATGTACTATGACTTAAATACAAGTATGTCAAAAAAAGGTTCAAACACACTGTCACAAATTAATACTGTATCAGATTAAAGTTTTTTTAAATCTTTAGAAAAATATTTTAATGGAATCTTCTTGTAAAACATTCATGGACTAACTTAAAAGGAGAAATCAAGATTATAGATTTAAAAATAAATTATAACATTTATTATGTATATCTACTGGGAAATAAATGTAAATGATAACTACATGTTGGCTAAAAAAGTATTGCAACTATCCCGAAAATTTTCTATGATATAAATTAAATGAAACAACATTTGACAAAGCAAACCACGAAAGGACTTCGTGGTGACAATCTTCACTTGCAGTCGCTCAAAGAGAGTCCCTTGGAAAAAAATAGAAAATAACAAAATTATGACATTGAGAATAATAAAGTGTGTATTTCATATATCATTTTTTGCAACAATTAATAATAAGCAACAAAACACGTTTTTTTTTTTCTAAGTAAAGAAAATTCTTAAGTTTTTTTAATACATAAAGTACTGGTTAATTTAAAAGAAAATTGAAGTTAATATAAATAATTAAATTCAGTTATCATTAAACATTATCTTAATTAGAGAAAAGTTTTTTGTGGGACTAAGCTGTCAGTTTTTTTATGTAAAACATTAAATTTTTTCATAACTTTCAACAATACTCATCTTAACACAAAATTTTCTTTTTTTTTTGTTCAAAAATATAAGAAAGGTATCAAAGTCAATAAAAAATAAATTTATTATATTTGTTCAAATAACTTAACGTAACTACGTGAAAATTTATGTGATTATTGGAAAAGGGGATTATTTTTTTTAAGAAAGATAACATTGAGATTTACTTGCCAACTAATCTTGCTTTAATCAAACATTGAAAAGTAATTTTCTCTCTGATTGTCAGCAGATTTAATGTATCTAGTTGTAAGTTAAGTTCACACATATGTTTTTATATAACACAATGATACAATCAAAACCTTAATGTCAGCTGAAATAACGGTACTGTAATACTCAAACTAGAAAATTCTGATGATGTTTGTCAGATTTTTTCTACATATTCAGTAGATAATAGCAACCCCAATTTAGAGATTAATTTAATAATACAAATAATTCAGCGTAACTTGGACATAATTTGCGGATTAGAGTGTCAGTTCATTATGAAACCGACAAACAAACCGTTTCTAAATCCGCATATTCATTATGAAATTTCCACGGATTCACACAATGTAACTATTGAAGTGTCGTATGTGGTTTGCGAACTAATATTTGCACTGCACGTTCGGTGATAGTCCGCAAATTTACAATTAGTGCATGTATTTGCAATTGTCGCGTTTCGTATGCACCGAAGTTTTATCTATCTTTATTAATTAAATGAAAAATTTGCAATTAATTGACGAGGAAACATACAATTAAAAACATTATTAAATTTTTAATTCAGATCTTAATTTTATAGTCCTCTTTTTCTTCCACAGTCTATTGCTTTTACACTATGTTATATGGGGTCATCTTTGCGAGTCCCACTTTCCAGAGTTCACTGTTTTATACCAAATATCGACATTGTAACTCTCAGTGCCCAAAGATTTTCTTGCACTTTGTCAATCAATTATTTGGACTCCCTTTACGTCTTCTTATGTTAAAACGTTAGGGGCTGAAAACGCCTGTGAGCGTTCTATTCCGAATTTATTTTGATTATTTTGATAGACTGGAAAACAATTGAGCCCGGAGGGGTCTTACGCAATGATATATCTCTAAACTATACCTGCGCTCACCATTTTACAATTTTAAAATAATTTTAAACTTAGGTCAAGTTTTTAGCACCGAAGTGATTTTAAAGTATATTATTCAACATTGTTATTTATTTTTATGAAAGACTGTTTATTACACTTTTTTGTAACGGTATAAACCTACCGGTTTCAAGGCTTTCCCCTCATCTTCAGGGAAGCACAAACAAGACTAAATGCTGTTCGAACTAGTACCGATAAACACGCTTCAACGGTTGGGGGATGAGGGGTGAGGGAGGCGTGGGACGATTTCGGCCAAGAGCGGGGAGATTTTTGGGATATAACTGTTCACCAGATGTTCGGATCGATGTGAACTGGTGAACAGTTATATCCCAAAAATCTCCCCGCTCTTGGCCGAAATCGTCCCACGCCTCCCTCACCCCTCAGCCCTCAACCGTTGAAGCGTGTATATCGGTACCAGTTCGAACATTATTTAGTCTTGTTTGTGCTCACCTGTAGATGAGGTGAAAGCCTTGAAACCGGTAGGGTTATACCGTTACAAAAAAGTTGAACAAACAGTGTTTCATAAAAATGAATTACAATGTCTTTAAACGCCTTAACTATAAACAACATATTATTCAACAGTTAATGGTAGGGGTCATATTTAGAAGTGCTTACCAAGCCCCTTTTTCTTGAGTTTTTAATGTGTCCAAACTATCGATTTTCACGAACTTCTGCATTTTCTCAACTTGTAGTTAAAATAGTCACTTTAGGACTCGCTCGTATGGTTTTGATCTTAAACGTGTACGTTCTAGTGACACAAGCCATCCATCTCAGGGCCCTCATTTTTTATGTGATATTTAGATTTCAAAATATATTTTATTGAATTAATAGGGAACCAATGTGTGGTTTTTTAAAAGAAACCTGTTGACTTAGCATATTTTATTCATGAATTCATTATGTGATGACATTTGGATAGCCAACGGTGCATATTAATCACAAAATAAAACAAAATTCCCAGAATCATAAAAAGAACATAAAAAAATATTGTACCACTATCGATTAACAAAAACAAATAAGTAAAATATTGAAGCCTTCCAGCCCCCTCGATATTAATATAGTACAAAATTGATATTTTTATGTTTTGAATGAAGTTTACACGATTTAAAATACCATATTCTTTTTAATATGAATTTAGATCGTCAAATAATCAGTTACACGCATAAAGATATCGTCTAAGAACATTGTATAAATCTCAACATTGTAGATTAAAACAGTCACGTTCAAACTTTACAAAAATGTTCATATTCACATACAAAATTTAAAATCTTTGTTTTAAATATTTTTTTGGCATAATTACTATAAAATCATATTTTATCCTACAACAATGCATAATATTGAAAATATTCTGGGAACGATAATATTAATTTTTAATTTAATTTTTTTCAGAAACGTTTTCATCATTTTGGAGTTTTTGGGTAATTTTGATTCCATGATAGGAAATCAAGTAATTTTTCTGTTTCTGTTTTGTTTCAGCTGCCCAAGCTAACATCTGGGGTTCACAAGATGTATACGTGAAGAAGGGAAGTACAATATCTCTGACCTGCTCTGTCAACGTACACTCCACCCCTCCTTCAAGTGCTTCGGTACTATGGTGAGTTTTTTTTTAAATTTTAGATTCATTTTTTCCTTCTCTTTCACGTTAAATTGGTGATAAGGAACGTAACCCACACTAAAACTGCTATATGTAGTTCATAGTATTATTAAGTGCTCCCAGTATTTAACTATCTGCTGAACTTGGGGCAAAGGCAGGTTCATAACTAACTTACTTTACTTAAGCGATTCCTCGCTGACGAGTATGACTGTTACTTCATCTCGTGTACTCTGAGGGGGCTAAACAATCCAATCCTAGATTACCACACCCTCCCGCAGTGAAGGATAACTTTATTTAAAGATACAAGGAAAAATAAGTGATATTTTGAATAAGGAAAAAAAAAGTAAGAGAAATTGTTGGAGTTGTCTGAGAAGGTATTGTATTGTATTACACTTTCGTTGTACATAGTACAATCTGGTGGACTTATAACCACGTAGCAATACCCTCCAACCAACCAGAAAGTTAAAGATTTTTCAAGTGAAAACCAGACTGGAATCCTTTTTAAAAATAATCTGGATTCCAACGAAAATCTATCCCACAACCTCTAGACTGGGAGACAAGTGTCTAACCAACTAGGCCACGGAGGTGTTTGGATGTAGAAGAGGCCAAGAATGTGAGTTGAAATTGGAAAGTTTGCCCTCTCTGCCTACCCTGATAGGTAAATGGCCTGCTGTTATGTATTTATGTACTGAAGTATCGTTTATTTTGGCAATGAAAAATAAAATGCTTAATAAAAATTAATATGTTATTAATTTTAAGTGATGTATTAGATTATATTTAATACGCATAATTATGTCAAGTGGTCTGTGTAGAACGTTATGTATTATGCAGATATAAGATCATTATGTTGTGTGGATACATCGGATGTAATAAGTAGGGCTTTACACCGCAAATGTAAGCAATATGCACATTCGAATCAGATACTGTTTAATGGAGCTGGTTACCACTTCATTTCTGACTCATAAATTTATATGTACATATGTTATATTCCATATTAGTTATTTACAACCTCCGTAATCTAGTTGGTAAAACAGCTGTATTCAAACCCAAAAGTTGACTTTTTTTAGAACTAATTTTGTAAGGGTTTGAACTATTTTTTTAAGGATTGCTGTCAGGTATGCACTACAATCTTCTTTGAAATCCTTGTAGTTGGTTAACCGAATACCACTTTGCAATAAATTCTCTTGGTTTTACTGTATACAACAAAAGTGTTATATAATTCAATATTGCTATTTTTTTTAAGTTTGTATACTCACTAGTAATATCTCGTCAATAATGACGGAAATAAATAAATAAAAATGCGACATCTTTTATTATCTATTTTAATTATTATCAAAAGAGCCACTCAGATGCAAACTGATCATCGATAACGTACCCATCGAACAAGTCATGCGATTCACTTACCTTGGTGTAGAGATCTCCAGCAACAGTGACCTATATAGGGAAGTACGAGCACAAACTAATAAAGCGACAGCTTTGGATGACTGCCTGCGGGACACTATATGGAGAAACAAACATATGCTAACCGAAAGTAATGTCACGATATATAAGGCATGCGTCCGCCCCATCATGACATATGTGATAGAAGTGAGAGCCGATACCAACAGGACAAAAAACCTTCTCAGAGTGGTGGAAATGAGAACCCTACGCTCCATTACAGGCAGAATTCTTAGAGATCGGATCAGAAATGAGACGATAAAGTCTGTCTGTGGTATTGAATATATAGTGAGGTGAGGAAGAAGCAAAAGGTGCTTCTGGAGGGATCATGTAGACCGCATGGAGGATAAGAGACTTGCGAAAATTTTTAAGACTGAAAACCTTAGCGGCAGGAGATTACCAGGAAGGCTGCCGAAAAGATGGAAGGACAGCTGGACGTCATCATCCCAGGACAGCCCAATGTCACAAACAGGTCATACGACCTAGACCAAGAGGAAGAAGAAGAAGAATAATGTAGTGCTATTTGGGTGACATCTGTTTTTAAATTATCGAAAAAAAAAAATTCGCATCTGACGTACTTTAGAGCGTTTCATGCTTTTATTGAAGATAAGAGAAATTAAGTAAATAATTTTATAATGTAGTAAAAACGAAATGAACGAAATCGTTCATGATTATTCAAATACAACTTTGGCCACCTGCATTTGTTTGTGGGTGTGCGCATGTTATGTCTTAGATAGGTGCTATGTTTACAGCTAAATAGAATTTCCTTCAGATACTGAATAACACTATAGAAAATAGGTTTTCAAAACACTTAAAAAATAATAGTATCCAAATATAAAATGAGATTTAAATAACAAATAAAACATGACAAACAAAGCTTTTCTATCAATTTATAGGGTGGATTTATGTTTAAAGTTTTTATCTCAAAAATCTTATCCATCAAGATTATATTTTTAATTGGTAAATATTCGTACATCAAAACATTTTCGATTTGAATTTTTACTAAGCATTGAATCTTTATTTTGTGCACGTATTCTCAAACTATTTCATGTTTACAATTGAAGAATAAAAAACCTATAATTTTTTTAAATCAATACGTACTTAGAACTTTTCCCTTCTTGTAAAACAGAGAATGAATTTTTTTCACGTTTTAGGGTGAAATACTATACGCACTTAACTTTTGAAAATTTAATTCAATTCGACGACGTATTTTTTTCACTGTAAAAATTGTTCCTTCTAAAAAGGGATATATCATAATCATACTCATTGACATCTCTCTTTTTCAATTGTTTCGATATCTAGTAAACTTTACAGCCTCCATATAGTTCTATTATAGTCTCTCCTCATAAAATAACTACATCTGTTTACTCCATCTGCTTCCTCCAGCCCCTGTAATAATCAATTAGCCTTTTTCCTTTTCTGCGTGCTTTGAAAATTTTACAAAGTAATTATTGTTTCTGGCATTGCCTGTCTGACATCAATGTATGTCTCTGCTTCTGAATCTGAGACCCCTTCATGTTTTGTTGAAAGGGGCAATTCCTTGTTATTGTGTAGTTTTTATTCCATCTACGACTTATGATATTTTTTAACATACTAATTAGATAGAAATTTTCCGCCTGAACAAGTAAAAGCATGTATATATACGTTTATATATATGTATCTACTGCATGGCTTAGCAATATAAACGTTGAAATTTGATTCCTCTACCATCAGGAATATATCAACTAGAGTCGGTAGAAACGTGTGGTTTCGTTCTATTTTAAAATCTTAAAAATTTAATATAACGTGGTAATCAAGTTTTATTTAAAAAAAGGAAGGGTTTTGCAGAAATAAAACAATGTTTAGATGTCTAAGGAGAAGTTTTTCTGTATATTCTGCAATGAAAGTTTGGGTAAAACAGTTTCACTTAGACAGAGTGTTGATTGAAGATGTACCTCATCAAAGCAGACCAGAAGTGTGGTTCTCATCAAAATGAGTACAACACCAAGTGTTATAAGATGTAAAAATTAATTTAAATGAAATGCCAAAAAAAACTGCACTTTCTAAACCACGGTGATTCAAATTCTGCACGGTCGTCATGGCATGAATAAGGTGAGTGCAAGATAGGTGGCAAAGCTCTTGAGTGCTGTCGAAAGGCAACGGAGTGTTGAATGTTGAAATTTGTAATGCTCTGTGATAAAGACAAAATAAATAATTTAGTCAATCGTCACGGTGAATGAAACAATGTTTTTTTTATTATGATCATATGTCAAAAAGGGACGCGATGAAGTGGCGCCATCTGGGATCACCCCAGCTCAAAAATCCAAGGTGACTTATGCCCAAAAAACTATGAAAACATTTTGTTGTAATCGTAAGGAAATTCTACTGATTGACTTCAAAAAGAGAAGCACTACGGTTACTGGAGGGTATTATGAGTCATCGGTGTACAAATTAAAGGATGCTATAAAAACAAGACGCTAAAGAAAGCTGTCGCGAGGTGTGCGATTATTACAGTGCAATGTACCAGTGGATACTAATGTTACTGTAAAGGCTGTCATTCAGCACTGTGGTTTCCAAAAATGGAACCACCCGTTATGTAGTCCCAACTTAGCCTTAAGTGATTGTTTTTTTATTTTTAAAACTGAATTCTATGAAAAAAAATTCAAGAAACAAAGAAGTTAACTTTGCAGTGTTTCATCCTTTTGAGAAGCAAATTTCAGAATATTTGTTCAGTGCTGTTGAAAAATTAATTAATCGTTTTAAAATTGTTTTGAAATACATGTAACTATAGAACAGTGTTTTTTTTTCATTCTATCATCTTTTTTAAATCCTCGTTTCGAAAACTTTTTCTCTAATGTTTCCACCTACGCTGCAAAGTTCACCTTACAGCGTAGGTGGAGACGTTTCTTGGATATTTGAAACAAACAAACTATTAATAAAATAGAATATTCTAACCGAACCTTTTCAATATATTTTTCCGATGGCATTACTCTTAGTGATGCTGTATCTCTCATCATTTCCTTTAATCTTTCATTAATATAATAAAACAAACATCATTAGGTATAAACGCAAGAAAATATTTTTATTTGTTCAGTATTATTTTTAGTCTTGCCAACGAAACCCAGACTTTTAAACGTATTGACCAATAAGATAACAAATATTGGTGAACTGGCTGACCAATAAGATAAGTATTTTGAGTTATAAAATTTAAAAAAATCTAAAATATTTTTTTTTCAAAGGACAACTTTATACAGCGTCGTTTAGAGAGCAAACTCTCTTCAAGGGCGCTCTAACTCAGAACTCGAACCCACTAATACTAAACATATCCCATCTGGCAGCTATAGTAGCGCCCGAACAAATCATGTATAACACTTTTGTATACAGTACAACTTTATCGGGCCATGTGACAATCTCCTTAAACCAAATAGAGATGTTCATGAGGCCTTAAGTAAAAATCAGACTCAAAAATCTTTTTTTTTTAAACGTGTTCCAGCGTGAATCAAACCCGCAGTCTTCGGCTCAAAAAACAGGTGTATCAGGTGGAGGTGGTTTTTTTTTTTGAAAATAAATAAAATTCATTGTATTAAAACGTTTGAGAACCGTTGTATCCTCCATACATCTCCAACTCCCTTGCGAATGCTGATCGATGTGAAAGCCTCCAATCAAAGTATTAATGACAGATGTAGCTATTCTCATGAAAACAGAACGAGAGATCAGTAATTAGCAGCCATTATTCTCAAGGCAGGATCTCTGTTGACAGAGTTTATGCTTTCGCCATCAATTATATACAATTCAAATTGACAGGATTGGTTCAATGAATATTCAGAGACAGAACATATAATCCACCGCTCTAAGATAATGCACAATATCTGACTTTTTCGTAAAAATTATCCTTTAATAAGGCTTTTAAAAAAACCTCCGTTTATCATCAAACATCAGTTTAATGTATCCGACAATTACTTACACCACAGGCAGGTTGAGTAGTTGTCACTTAAACATTCTTGAGTAGAACTATCGAGAACATCTCTACTTGCACACGGAAGGGCTTAACTAAATACATTTTCGGATATCGCTGTTTTCTTTGACTCGATTCAAAGTTTTACTTAATAATTATAATAATAAAATGAAAATAAGAATTTACCGCTAAGAGAGCAGACCCTTCCCAAGAGCAATACAATGTAACAAAAAGTAGCATAAATTGACTGTTAAAATTAGAAGATGGTGTCTGCGACCATAATTTTTTTTTTGGTGTCTGCATATGTTTATAACTTCTTGAAAGTATTTTTAACACGACTTAGCCCATCCTAGTAAAGAAAAATCTAAAAAATTTATAATAAGTTTGTTTGAGCATTATTTCAAATAATTGTTTTATTTATTGGGTGTTAACATAAGTTATATAACAAAATAGTAAAGGTTTATACGTCAAGAAAATGTTCTGCTCTACAAGATATTGTGTTTACTTTTACGTTGCATATATTAATTTATTTGATTACAAGCCTTCAAAATGGAATGTCAAGTAGACGAAAGTGAGCATTTTCGACACCTCCTTCTGTTCGCGTTCAATCGAGGGAATAAAGCTGCCAAAGCTGCTCGCGATATTTGCAAAGTGTACTCTTGCAAAGATCGCGAGCAGCTTTGGCGATGAAATATTGTCAATGGCCATTCAACATTAAAACATGTTTTCAAATATTCCGTATCAACTACAACAAATGATATGACGAGACACACCGTCATGCCACACTATTTTTGGGGCACGCGTATATTACGAGTACAGATCTACACGCCTTTATATCCATAAATTACCCATTTAATTCGTAACTGGTTAAATATTTGAACTCATTAACCGACTCTTTCTAGCCCTTCCTGTCCTGTGAGATGTAACTAGTACACAATGCTTCTAAAAACTTTAATATCTCTATAAATGCAATAAATACTGGGTTCAAATTTTAGGTATTCCTCCGTAGTACATTTACGCATTAAATGAAAGTAATAATAATTAACACTTATCGGCCACATCTGAGATATTTTGTGAAAATCGGGAATAAATTCACCAATACAATCAAACGTGTGCCAGTGTTTTTCGCGTAGGTATATTCATTCTTAAAAACCGGTATGGGTGAGGAAGCGATGTTTTTCACGTCTCACTCTCACTCTACTTCGGTATATGGGAACGCAAGAAATATAATCTCAGTTCGCTCGCTTCAGTAGTTCGCGGGCTTTAGTTTGAGGTGGTCGCTTCGTCCGTTTTGTGAACGTCGGCCGATGGTTTTCTGCATGTTTTCAGCAATAAAATTTCAATTATTATCACTTTTGACTTCAAATTTCAAAAATTTAAGCGATTGGCTATGAATATTCTTATTTTTCCGATTTTAAATCGCTCATTTTTACATGTGTATTATGTATATTGAATACACAGCACCGGTAGGGAAAGGTTAAATGAAAAAAAAATGTTAAGGTTTTTCTAATCATTTAAAAAAAACTCACCCAAAATACTTGTGCGACGTACATCAAAAAAAGTTCTAATTTATTTGAAATTGTAATTTTTTACTAATATGTAGGTTTTGAATTACAGAAATTACCAATTTTGAAAACTTATTTAACACTTTTATTGCAAATGCAATCTGGTGGTTTTTTTGCCAGGTGGCAATCTCTTCCAACCAACCAGACAAAAGTAAATGAAACAAGTTACGTGGTCGCATAAATCATTCAAATGACTATCCATCCCCACGAAATCCATAAACATATGCGTGAGCACATGCCCACTAGCCCCACAAAGATGAACAATAACCCGAACATTCTTTTTCATATAAAGTGAGATATCATCAATCAAAAGGAAAGGAAGGGATGGTGGAGAGGAAAAGAAAAGAAAAATCAGGAATGAAACACGTTATTTTATTGACTACAAATTAAGAGGTGTTTCAGTCGCTTCTTAAAGCATACCAAGGACGGAACGAGTTTTATATTGGTTTGTAACTGATTCCAGAGTCTTACTGCATGGACAATTAAGGACGACGTAAAGAAAGAGGAGCGGTGAACTGAAAAGGCCAATAAACAATCTGTGTTTGAGCGTAGCGCTAATCCATGATTGGAAAGACGCTGAAAATTATACTTGAATAAAGTAATATTTGTTGCGAAACATCCCAATAGCATTTATCATATATTGTTGTTATCCAGCAACAAGAATAAAATAATAAAGTCGTTATCATGCAACAAAATTCAAGTGTAGGTACATGAAATAAAATAGTTAATATTTCTTATCTTATTATTAGTTTTTTTTATTTTGTTCTACTGAGTTTGATCCTTATAGATATTAAAGAAGTAATATTTACCTCCGAAATTCCTTTTCTTTAACTCTCATAAAACTCCTATCCTTATATCTATTTTATTCTTTATTTTTTATTAGTTTTTTTCTCAAATATTGTTTTCATAAACTGCATTAAAGAAGCTGTTATGAATACCGATAATAAATCTTAAACCCAAGGTGGTTGATCTAAAGACTTTGCATCAAAGTAATCAATCTGCTTGATACATTTGCATTAAAAAATAAATAAAAGAAATAGATAAACAAATACGAAATACTTAATTTAAGGTCGTTATTACCTAGTTCTATCTATTCCTTAAAACTTATACCAAAAGTTTGGTGAAATAATAAAAAATGATTCACATCAAAGTTCAACAATTCTTTTAAATTTCATTCCCTCTGAATTTATTCAATATACTCATATGCAAATGAGCATCCCACAAGTCATGCAGAGGCTGTCGAAATTGTTATTTATTTAACAGTTTCATGCAAATATAATATATCCGGTGACTTTACCGATTTCAAAAAAAAAATCTTAACTTTTGTTGATTAATTGTAATTGATATTCGTTACATTGTCTATAACCCATAATTAAGTTTTGAAAGTAATATTTTTAAAAAAATGTACATTTTTTTTATATAACCCGCAAGGATAACAGGAGATTATATTGGAGTATAAATAACCTGCAACGATAACAGGGGATTGTATTGGTGTAAAAATAGCCCACGAGGATAACAGGGGATTGTATTGGAGTAAAAATAAGTAGCAAGGATAACAGGGGATTGTAATGGAGTCAAAATAACCCGCAAGAATAACAGGGGATTGTATTGGAGTAAAAATAACCCGCAAGGATAACAGGGAACTGTAATGGAGTCAAAATAACCCGCAAGAATAACAGGGGATTATATTTGAGTAAAAATAACCCACAAGGATAACAGGAGATTGGAATGGAGTAAAAATAGCCCGCAAGAATAACAAGGGATTGTATTGGAGTAAAAATAACCCGCAAGGATAACAGGGAATTGTAATGGAGTCAAAATAACTCGCAAAAATAACAGGGGATTGTATTGGAGTAAAAATAACCCACAAGGATAACAGGAGATTGTAATGGAGTAAAAATAGCCTGCAAGAATAACAAGGGATTTTATTGGAGTAAAACTAACCCGCAAGGATAACAGGGAATTGTAATGGAGTAAAAATAGCCCGCAAGAATAACAAGGGATTGTAATGGAGTCAAAATAACCCGCAAAAATAACAGGGATTGTATTGGAGTAAAAATAACCCGCAAAAATAACAGGGATTGTATTGGAGTAAAAATAGCCCGCATAAATAACAGGGGATTGTAATGGAGTAAAAATAGCCCGCATGAATAACAGGGGATTGTATTGGAGTAAAAATAACCCGCAAGAATAACAGGGGATTGTATTGAAGTAAAAATAACCCGCAAGGATAACAGGGGATTAGAATGGAGTAAAAATAGCCCGCAAGGATAACAGGGGATTGTATTGGAGTAAAAATAACCCGCAAAGATAACAAGGGATTGCATTGGAGTAAAAGATGACGAAAATTTTGAGATAAAGAATGCACATTAATATTTTTCCTGAAAGAAGGATAAAGTGAATATTGTACTGTATTACACTTATCTTTTTTATTACCCCATTAAAAAAATAATCGGAGAATCAAATTCGCATTCACTGGGTTGGAAGACGCGCGTCATACTAACTAGGGCACAGGGGTCGTTTGTCATTAGTTAAAAATACTTCAAATTGATTCAGTTTCTTTTGACATTATTTACAATAGCATATACCTTGTTCCCTCCCCGAGTAGTCGTATTCCTTCAAAATTATACACCCTTAACCGCTATCAATATTTAAACATCAATAACAATGGGAATTTTGCAAACAAAGCCTCTTTACGCAACCATTGCTACTGGTGCAGAAATATTAGAGTCGGTTTACGTATTATTGTTCTTCAACTAAGCTGTTTATATTATAAGAAAAGAGTCTCTCTTATGTTATGAGAGAAGTGAAATCAAATAACTGAAACGGATGCTTTGTACATTGCTGACAAACTGTGATTGTTTATTATGTAAATTCATTTAGAATTTCAATGTTGATTATAATAAGACAAAGAATGTTTAATTTTCAAAGTTTAAAGAAGATTCAATTTGATTTGAATATAAAACAAAATCTAATAATGAGATTTATGGAATTCTTCTTTTTGTGTTTATCTAAATTGGTAATTCTAAATGTTTGAAGAGCGTGGCTAGAAACAACTGAGAATTTGAATCCCATTAATCGAGTATTCGGATTTCGGGGTAGTTCCACTGGAGAAGACATGTAACTGGCGGTTTATCACCATACTTGTTGGCAGCACTATACGTAATAAGGGGCAATAATACTTGCATACATGCTCGGTCTATGTGAGTATTGTTAACAGACAAAGTTTTTACCATAACGGGATTTTTTTTTAAATTTTATGTACAACCGGGAATTAACCCAAAACCCGTGAACATAATTTAGTTTGATTAAGTTTAATAAAATCATCTGAGGAAGGTAAATTTTGTATTGTGAAATGTACATAGTGATATGCTAAAAATATTTTGGAACTAATCAAAATTAAGTGTTTTATTTTATTTGAAGTATTGTATATTCATTTGGTTTCAGGACTTTCATAGCCCAGCTTGTAAAACGCTTGACGGGTTTCGTATTCCGAAAAAGAGTCCCAGACTGGTATAATATGTAGTTCGCCTGATAACAAGACTCGTGTGCGATAGACGTGTGTGTGTGTTATAGCCTCTTTACTTGTGGTAGTATTGCGAACACATGCGATGACGAACTGAGTTTTATATTACTTCATCGGTTCTAAAACCCGAAGGTTAAAAAATGGGACAGATGACCATGTTGTTTACCTGTCACGCTTTCTTCAAAGTCCACGAATGAATCTTAATTTTTCTAGTATTTAATTACACGTAATGTATAGATTGCTTCATATAATGTTCTTTTTCCAGGTACCATGGCAATTCAGTGGTGGACTTTGACTCTCCCCGCGGCGGAATCAGCCTTGAGACAGAGAAGACAGAAGGTGGAACCACCAGCAAACTTTTGGTCACTAAGGCTGCGCTCAGCGACTCCGGCAACTACACATGTGTGCCCTCAAACGCCAACCCAGCCAGCGTCAGTGTGCATGTCCTCAATGGTAAAACTTTGTCTTTTAAATTTATTTGTTTTATAAAGTTTGCATCTACTGAATAAACTCAATCACTTACAAAGCTTAAAAAGAATTATTTATAGGAAAGAGAAATAAAAATTTGAAAATAGAATATAATTGTTAGGTCGAAATAATTAACTCCCGTTACTAAGAAAGCTCAAAATACTTTCATTAATAACATTTTCTGAAATTTTGACGATGTCAATATCCGAAGCTTTTTTTTAAAAAAAAAGGACTGCCTGGTAAATAAAGAATAAATATTTGGAAAGTTAATTTTATTTCTCTTCAGTATAAATAGATTAATATTCCTGTACCTTAAATAGTTGTCAGGGATATAAAATAACATATTTTTTTAAATATTTGGACTAAATGTTGATTCTTTCAGCAATTTAAAGATATAAGAAGGGACTCTCACATCCCTCCTCACGCTTATAAGGTCATATCATAATAGACTTGGAAAAATTTTTGTGAGATAGAGGCACGGGCTGAAATTACATTCACCTAAGTAGAGATATTTCAAAAAGTAAATTGTACTTTCTCCACCTATTGAGAGTAACGTGGTAATATCCCGCAGGCTCCACGCAAATGTTCCACATTGTTACTTGCTACGTACAAGCGCACTGTAGAGGGATCTGAGAATCTCTCCTTATATAATGACATAGAGACTCGTATCGCAAATACAAATACTCTAAAAGCAGACTCACACAGTCCTTCCACATTAGGATCAAATGAGAGCCAACTGTTATAATGAATATCAAAGTCTTTAATGCATTCTACTATGGATCATAATAGCATTCAGAGTGTACCATAGTATTTAAAAATCATTGCTCTCAACAAGAGTTTACATTAGGAAAAAATTAAACTAAGTCTTTTGATTAAGTAACGTCGTGCCAGCCTTGATGTATGAAAAATAACATAATTTAAAAAAATGGAGATAGATGAATGAAGAAATATGCTGATGGGTCAGTTAAGAGGCGGAAAAGATCAACATTAGTGGCACAAAGAAGATTTGTCAACAAATTGATATTTGACAACTGCACCTTTTTACTACATCATTTTTTTTTATATTATAACCTTTAACACACACATTTTCCAAAAGCTATACCTATATATAAATTTATAACTATGAACTAGCTTAATTTTAATTTTATAATAGTTAATACCTACATACTAATTATAACCAGATAACAATTCTTACAATTATTAATTTAGCAAGCAAATGTCCACTCGTTCAAGCTACTTGCATTCCATTACATTCGCTCAAACCTTGGTCCTCCCAGTTAATACTGTAGGTGGACGAGTCATACAACAGATGATACTTAAGGAGCCTGTGCCTATAACGGAAAGGTAGATCTGACTTACTCATATAAGCCCCTAAAGCAGCGATATATTTCTTGTTTCTCATAGTTTTCAAAGCGGGAGGAGTGATAAACATTTTTAATATAAAAGTGTGCGTTAAGAAGGATAGACGGGACAGAAACGAAATATAAAGACAATGATAGATTTCATTGAAAATATGTTATGATAGATTTAATTGAAAACATAATATTGTTGACTGCCCAAATAAAGATATAGCATGACGGTGGTAATGATGATTTTTCGGGATTTTCTTTAGTTATTAAGTCCCGTGTTTATCATTTATTGAATACATTTCGATATAATGAACGATTCCACGTTTTCGATCAATTTACATTTGAGGAACTTTTTTTTTATTCGCCAGTAAGAAGTATCTAGTCCCTACCAATGGTATAACTTTTATTCACCAGTAAGGAGAATTACGTAGTGCCTACTAACGGTATGACTTTTATTCACCAGTATGGAGAAATATGTAGGGCCTACCAATGGTATGACTTTTATTCGCCAGTAAGGAGAATTATATAGTGCCTTCGAATGGTATGACTTTTATTCGCCAGTGAGGAGAATTCTGTAGTGCCTACCAATGGTATGACTTTTATTCGCCAGTAAGAAGAATTTTGTAGTGCCTACCAATGGTATGACTTTTATTCCCCAGTAAGGAGAATTATGTAGTGCCTACCAATGGTTTGACTTTTATTCGCCAGTAAGGAGAATTCTATAGGGACTACCAATGGTATGAATTTTATTTGTTTTATTTTAGTGGTCAATTGATATTATTTATACCAAAATTAAAAAAAAACAAATAACATTTAACATTGACATTCAAGCAGCGTTAAACAAAAGAAGAAAAAATATATATGACGAACAATACACCAAGGCAAACAACTTTCTCACTTCACTACAGTAAGTAGTCAAAAGCTCATGAAAATCCATACATTACCCATATTGATTGTCTAATTTGTCCAGATTTATTATGGTACAAATGATATTAGTTGTACAAATAATAATTTCCTACCACCTCACAGAACATTTTGCCAGGTTGGCCTACAAGGAACGTGTAACATTGTAAGCCGAGTTTGTTATAGACTTTCGAAATACGAGTTAACAGGCAATAAGATGGCAGATGCAATTAATTATATTTCCATTATCTAAGTTACATTTTTTTGGCTATCCTGAAAGATTTCACAGAGTTAATTTTGTCTGGTGTAAATAGACAGGCATTTTGTCTCAGATTACATTTCTATGTTCCAGTTAGGGTTAACATACAAACGAAATATTTTGGAGCTGGAAATATGTTGGATGAATGTGGGGCACTTTCTCCGATACCATTTCTCCGACTATATTTTTAGTAATTTTCATATGAGTTTGCTAAATTGTGGTATCAACGAATTATAGTCCATACTTTAACTACAGATTTACGTTTGCCTTAAATACATTCAACGTCTTTCCGATCATGGGCTTGTGTCTACGCTCAAATAGTCATTTACTGGCTATGTAGTGAGACTCTGGAACCAGTAACAAACCAATGTTTGAACCTCTCCGTCATTGACATGTATTAAAAAGCGACTGAAAGCTCTTAATTTCGATTCAGCAATATAACGTGTTTCTGAATTTGTTTGAATGTGTTTCTGAATTGTTCATGAATTTTGTAAAGGCGAATATCATCCGAAGGGCTGAAAGAGATTACCACCTGGTAACAATCCCGCCAAATTGTTTTACAATGAAGTGTTAAATAAATTTATTGAAACACGTCAAATTAGATTTTTTCACATAGATAGGTACTCACATACATACATGTGAGATAAGTTTGACATTATATACTTCGATTCCACAGTATATTTCTACGAGTATATGAGTATATCAAGGCAATATTTGACGACCTCCATGACCTAACCAAGGAGACACGGGTTTGAGTCTCATTGGAGTTCAATTTATATAAAAGTTAACTAGTCTCCTTTTTCATTTAAGACCTTTTTGTCACCTTTCTGGTTGGTTAGAATTTACCCACATGGCAATAAGCCCATCAAATTATACTGTATACAAAAAATTTGATATGTTTATCTGACATGCCTAAAACATTTTTATTAAGAAACACTTAAAAAATGATAATACTCATGAAATAGGAATTTAAAAAAATTGAAATATAATGTCATACTGATTTTTTTTTTTTTCATTTTGCCTCAAAATTATTTTAGACGAGATTCACTGTAAAAAGATTAAGCAAACTATCAATTATAAAATTAAGAAGTTCAAATCAACGTGTCACAGAACAAAAGCCGCCGCTTTCAGAATTTAAACGAATTACAGTTAAGGGATTTATTTATTCAGTTGGTTAAAGTCATCTTGAACAATTTTTTTTATAGAATATGAAATTTTATTTAAATTTTTGGTTAAAGATTTTATAAAAGATATGAAAAGTAAAAAATATTAATGGACTTAAAATATTCCCAGGAATCCAAAGAACGCAGAAAAACGATGAGGTGGTTATTCATAAAGTGTTGTTAGTGGGGCCCGTTCAATAATAACACGCGAAATCCGAACATGTAATGAAGAAGAGTTATAAATTCAGGCAACACCGAGCCGGCGTGACATGAGTAACAGGGTGTAATTAAAATTTATTGTTATATATAAAAGGTTTCTTCGGTATTTGAGCAAAACTTCCACGGGAGTTTTACCTCCTTACCGTCATGTGGAGGATTTTGACATCAAGGCTGCTCAACTTTCACCCAGGATTATTGTTATTATTTTTGTTTGTGTTTTCGATTCTGCTACCCTGATACTACTTGCTGATTATTTAGAATTTTTATTTATTCTTTTATTATATCGTGCAAAGCGCAAACTCAGTAACCACGTTTCTGTTATGTTAAAAATCTACATTGCGATGTTTTTGTTTTCGTTTTGAGAAGTTAAAATTTGACTAGTAAGTTATCATAGAGTTTTCTGAACTACCTTAATAAAAGTACTTTTCAGAAATGTCTGCTTTCTTAACGATATAATATATATTTTTCTTTCATTCTTCTCATTATTTAAACCCTTTTGTATTTGACCCTTAAAAAAGGCGCCGACGATTTTATTTATTAAAAAAGGAAAACAATCGTTTATTGAGTGATTATATTAACGGATTGCCAAATGAACTTTAAAAAAAAATAAACATTGGACCCGAAACCAATCTAAGGAAGGTGATGCTTTTGAGATAACATTTGAGATAACATCATTTCCATATCTTGCGGTCTCTCATCTCTCTTTGCCAGGTCACGCCTGCGAATTTTACGAAGGGTCTGTCCCATCTGTTTTGAGGTCTTTTCCTCGGTCTGATTGTTTCTCGTAGTATCTAATCTGTGCTCCTTTTATTCCATCTGAAAAGCGACTGAAAGTTAAACAAAAAGCATCCAAGAGTAGCCTCAGCCACCGAGAAGAAGTCAGCTTAGTTCAGTTCAAAGCCACCAACGCTTTTATGGAGTACAAAAACAATCCTCATCCAGCACAATCTATGCTAGAAAATCGAAATCTTCTATATATTTTTTGTAGTGACGAAGATGGAACTGCCTTAAGCTACTCAACTGAGTGTAAAAATGATTAAAGTGACGACTGACTCAAGGGCCAACCTCACTGGAGAAAGAAAATGACCCGTAGTTCAGTAAATATACTAATAAAGTGGCTTAAGACCTGGAATTCAAACAGCCTAACAAGTTGCCAGTACTTTCACGGAAAATTTTGATTGTGATAGCCAATTGATTCCAAGATGGACCGATGTTATGCTGAATAAAGTTCTCTTCGGAAATTATTGATTCGATTATCATCGCAGTACCACAGAATGTGTAAAATGGCGAAGGGGCGTGATTGATATCAAAGAGTTTGCCATTAAATGTCCCATAGACAAAGATAAACTGGGTAGTCCAATAGTTTGGGTGCAGCGACGGAAAGCCGAGGCGCGTCCTGATCCAAGGGAAAAAAATGAAAGTCTGTCTTTCCTTTGGCATCGTATGGGCTTAATTGATGCACTCTTGATTTTTAAGCTTATCTGCATCAAACAAGTATATAACAAACAATGCGGAGAAGAGATCACAGGGATGCCGAGGTATATCGGCGTTATTCTATCAGTTAGCATTCATGCTGACCAAGCGAGTGTATCAGGTTCGATTCTTGGTGGATAAACTAACGGACTGGTTTTACTCTTAGACCATTTCACATGTGCCTTTTTTTCTGTATATATATGAAGTGGAAATTTTATTCTTAATATCGAATATAAACCTTATATTTTTATATCAATTGTTCAATATGTATGATTGATTCACAAAATTCAACGTTTTTTCGAAAATTCTCATATATCAGTTAGAACTTTTTACATTTTTTCCCAGCCGTTATGTCGAAAAATGATTTTTTTTTCACTGAATGCCGTGTTTCATTATTCCATTGGGCTTAATTAGACCTCGTATGAAATATAACTGTTTTATTTTCCATTTTCGCAAATTCGCAATATCTACAGGCGCAGTGGTGTGGTGAACCTCTGATTAATTGAAAATCGGACCATAAATTAAGCTTCCCATTTTACGTGATAAGCTCGCAAATTAAATATGAAATCTCCCAGTTTAACTAGTAAATATTTGCAAATACCTCAGTCACGCTTAATTGGTTACGTGTAAAAATACATGGAGAGCCAACATTGGCAACATATATTTACAAAACAATTTTTCTGTCTTTTGTAAAGATTTTTTATTCATGTTTAATATAACAAATATTAATTTTTTATTTTAAATATTGTAGCAAAATATTACTTGCCACACCAGTTGTTTCCACGCAGGAACGCTGTAGGGGGCATTTGAAAAGTTTTTCCACACTATATGAGAGCTGAATTTGAGTATACAATACATACGAGGGTGGTCCGATAAGTACTTAGCCTACAAAAGATTAACAAAAATTTTGGAAAAGTGGCGATTTATTTCTCAACATAATCTCCTTTGAGTTTGATACACTTGACCCAGCGATGCTCCAACTTCTTTGACCCGTCTGAAAAATACGTTTTCTGGAGGTCTGCAAAGTAGGCCTCCGTGGCGGCGATAACCTCCTCATTCAACTCAAATTTCTGCCCGGCGAGTGACTTTTTCAAATTTGGAAACAAAAAGAAGTCGCACGGGGCCAAATCCGGAGAATACGGTGGATGGGGCCGCAGTTCGTAGCCGAGCCGGTGCGTTGTCATGATGGAAGAGCACTTTTTTCTTCGCCAAATGGGGCCGTTTTTGCTGCAATTCGGCGTCGAATCGGCCCAATAATTCGGCATAGTAGAGCCCTGTGACCGTTTTGCCCTTCTCCAGGAAGTCGATGTAGATCACACCTTTTGAATCCCAGAAAACGGTGACCACCACCTTTCCGGCCGATAGGACAGTCTTCGCCTTCTTCGGAGCACGTTCGCCGGGTGAAGTCCACTGTTTCGACTGTTCCTTGGTCTCGGGTGTGTACCAGTGTATCTATGTTTCGTCGACAGTCACGAAACGACGCAGAAACTCCTTCGGATTGCACTTAAACATCGTCAAACACTGCTCTGAAGTGGTCTCACGGTTGCGCTTGTTGTCCGGAGTGAGCCAACGCGGCACCCATCGCGCCGACAGCTTTCTCATGCCCAATACTGCATCCAAGATATAACCCACGCGGTCTTTTGAGATGCCTACTGTCTCAGCTATCTCGCGCATCTTCAATCGGTGGTCTGCCAATACGAGGCCGTGGATTTTTGTCACGTTATCCTCCGTGGTAGCCGTTTTCGGGGCACCTAGGATTGGCTCATCAAAAACCATGTGGCTCATCAGACCACGTTGAAACTCGTTAAACCAATTTTTGATGGTCGCCATCGAAGGAGAATAGTTACCGTACACAGCATCCAAGCGCTCTTTGATTTCGCTGGGCAATTTCCCTTTCAAAAACAAGAATCGAATCACCGACCGATATTGCTCTTTTTCCATTTTTCTCAAATCCGCGGACACGCTCGCTTCCACACGCGGTCAAAACAAAACTGCGCGTCCGATTCGGCTGAAATTTTGACAGTAGCTGTCAACAAGAATGTACTACGCGATAAAAAAAATTGTTCTTGCGATAGTGATGCCATCGGGCGGTGAGGCTAAGTACTTATCGGACCACCCTCATACATACATACCATTCGCCAACTCTCTGTTAGGGTAGAAAGAGAACTTGCGTGATGTATATTTAATTGATTGATCCCTTTACTTCCGGGCAGAAGTAAAATTTGCGAACAGAGCACAGGGGTGCAAATAGAGCACAGTGGTGCAAATAGAGCACAGGGGTGCAAATGAATAATAATAACACCTTACGTAAGATTTTTTTTAGTCAATTTTTAGTACAACACTTTTTTTAGTAAATTACCATCGCGAAATCACTGAAGCAACCACACTTCGTAATCAATTATCACTTCACTTATCATTGTAGGTAGAATAACGTCTGAAAAGTAAGACTTCAGTCGGGTACAAATACTTTATAATGCTATTTCTGATGTTTGAACATATATTGAGATTAATATGACAATCGTCTCCTAGTTGGTTGAAAGCCTGTATTCCAAACAAAGGATTGCTGGTCAGTTCCCGTTGATACACATTTTTTTTAAAAAGGACTCTCATCTGATTTTCTTTAACACTTGCCTTACTGTGCTAAACAATTCCGCCAGCCACTGTGCTGGACGGTCAGCATTGTGTGAAAAATGCATGTTTTAAATAAAAATTATGCAAAATCTGCTAGGTTATTTTTTGAAATTAGCTATAAAATCATTTTATTATGTAAGTCCTGGTCACTTACTATCCATCATAGGGTGGCAAGTGTTAAAGGCTGACTGATCCCTGATTGGTTGATAGATATAACCAAATAGCATGAATTCTGTCAGGTCGTTATGTTACGAGAGTGTACCAAAATACGCGACTATTTAGATCAATTGCTGTAAAAAGAATGTTAAATGGTCTTCGTAACATAACATGAGATAAGGAAATCACTTTAAGCATTGTATGGACCTTCGTAAGACTTTGACTAATTGACTTTGATTAAAGAGTGAAACAAAGAAGTTGTTCTTGCAAAGATGAATTGTGTAAATTACATGAGTTTGCATTTTTATTGTGTTGAGTTTCTTATCATACAGTATATTTTTAAATATTGCAAGTATAGACATGTAAACAGTGCTATAAATATTAGGCTTTTTGATTAATAATGGGTATTTTTCAGTTACTTCTAAATTTAAAAAATCGTTTAACCATTTCAATAAATGCAGAGCTTTAAACTAATATGTTAAGGGCGAAAAGAACATGTTTAAGTGGTGTGCGCATATTAGACGCATGAGTGATGAAAAACTGTATTTTTTTATAATTCACGTATAACTGGGAGTTGAAGTTGAGAACAACCGAGAAACGTGTGAATGGATAAAATAATGAAATTTAGAATAAAGGATAGATGAAGTATAAGAGAAACAGAAATCTGTATGAGAGGTGTATGGATGAGGAAGAGGCGAAACAGTATAAAGTATAAGGAAAATTTGGCTCTCTATCCATTCAGCCAACCCAACAGGGAAATAGCATGATGATATCTTTGTTTATCAATAAATAAAAAAATAAGCTGTTTTTGTGACCGTTAATTTTAAATTTTCATTATTGATTCTTAATTTTCTTAATTATTATGACAATCAATTTATTAATTAAAATTTTGGAATGAGAGAAAACTTATTGAATAGGAAAGTTTAATGAATTCTGTTTATATAATTAAAAGTCCGTTTTATTCAGTCAATCTCGGCGCTAAATCTAAAACTGAATTTGCGAAATTCGAAACACAAGATCGTATTTATTGATTTCCAGCACTCCATGAAGCCTTGCAGTTAATTTAATGGTATAAAACACCAGTAAGTCGATTGATTTGAAATTAATAGAAAACCTTAAAGTGAAAAATCTTTCCAAATAAAAAAATAATAATAATAAGATTTTTGTGACATCAGTTTACCCCAATTGATAAAAAAATCCCCCAACCACACAGCTATGATTGAATTGTTTATTTAACACTTTCATCCAAATACATCTGGCAGATTCAATGCATAAAAGTTATTGTTTCCAACCAACCAGCTTTTATTTCATCCGAAACCATAAACTCGTTTTAAACTTTGCCAATGAAAATATTATTTAAGAAAAAAATATTAAAAAACTAAACAAATGATAAATTTCTATGCAAATAGGGATAAAAATAGGAATTATATGGGAGTTAATGACGAGGAATATTTTTTTAGATAAATAACGTTTCTTTAGTGTTTTCTTAAAGTTTGATAAAGAAGTAATTGTCATTCAGCTTTTCACTTCTTTCTTACAGTACATTTATCTTAACATCGTTTTAATATTTTGTTATTTTAAAACACAAGACTTCCCTTTACCTAACAAAAATTGATAAAATACATTTTAATAATAATGACCATTTTAAGATTGGTTTTCATTAATTTTAAGCCCATATCTATTGAAATCAAATCAAATATTTATTGGATTATTAATGCTAACTAATATAATATTAAAGAAAAATTTGGTGATCTTTAAAAAAAATATATATAACTACGGATTTCTTTAATGTATTAGCATTTGATTTGTAAAAAGCTTGATTGAAAATAAATGTTAGTTGATTGGTGTATGCTGAAAACATACACCAATTAGCAACCAAGTGTATTAATGGAGAATAATGACGAATTAAACAGTCTGATAAGTAGATGTTATGAAAGATGTAAAGAGGAAGATCTGAGAATAATTGTTGCAGAATCCAAAGTTATTGTGATAGAAAGTGGGAAAGAAAATAGCAAGTTAAAGAATTCTTCTATTTATGAAGTATGATGTTATCAGATGTTGGAAGAGTTATTAAGTACGAGTATATCAAACGGTGTGTAGTGATAAAAATTAAATGTGACACTGAAACATAAATCCTCGAATACAATAGCCTACACCAATCTTTTAGCAGAAACTTTGATACATGGGAGTGAAACGTGGATGCGCCAACAGAGCTGAAAAGAGCCAAATAAATGCGTGCAGTTAGAATAAAACGTGGGGTGGCAATGTTTGCTAGAATACGAAAAAAAATTATGTGAGATGAATGTGAACTTAAGACTGATGTATTGAGAAAGATGATAGAGAGCACTCCGAGATGATTTGACCGTGTAGAACGAATGATTGAAGAAAGACTAATAAAATAAATGTACAGTGCAAGTGTGAGTAGAAGACGTGATAGAAAAGAACAAGAAATATATGGTGAAATTAATTTATACTTTTTCTTAAATCTTCGAAAAGACTAGTTTTACTTTGTGGTGCCATGTTTTATGTAAAAAAGAAATAAACCCCCTACCTCATTCCTCGTATACTATGTTATGTACACTTGCAGAAGAAATATATTGTGAGCAATTTAGTTTATCTTACCTGACGATGAAGGCGGAGGTCTTCGAAACCAGTAGTACATTTAAATTAAACCAGTGGTGAACACAAAAATATAAAATAAGTGTTTTATTTATTTATTTTATTTCTTTTTTATTGTGTTAACATAAGTTGTGTCCGTTTTTTTTTCAAATGAAGAGAACAAGAGGACCCAAAAAAATTAATTACAACAAATTAGTCAATAATGTATTGTCCTTCATTATTTACAGCTTCTTGCCAACGTTCTACAAGTTTTTCAATGTCTGTGCGATAAAAACTATTCAGTCTTGACTCGAGGAATTCGTCCAACCATGTCCGCTATTCGACGTCATTATTGAAGGGAAAACCATCAACGAGCTGTCCTTTCATTCATAGAATATTTATCGTACACTTTGCAAATATTGCAAGCAGCTTTGGCAGCTTTATTCCCTCGATTGAACGCGAATAGAAGGAGGTGTCGAAAATGCTTAATTTCGTCTACTTGGCGTTCCATTTTGAAGGCTTGTTACCAAATAAAATAATATAAGTAACGTAAAAGCAAATACAATATCTTGTAGAGCAGAAAATTTTCTTACAAATGACGTATAATTTTTGGTGCTCATTTTTAAATTTGGAAAAAAACGGACACAACTTATGTTAACACCTAATACATAATTTATACTAGTTTGAAAGACGTGAACGTGAAAACTTAGATAAATCGTAGTAATTGTATAAATGTGGAAAAAGCGAAGGACGTATTTCAAGATAGGAAAAATCGGTACTCATCTGCTCTCTCTCTCTCTCTCTCTCTGACTATTCCGATAGGGAGATGGAGTAATGGTTTGTATGTGATAGTACATTTAGGAAAAGTTGGTTATCTTTAAAATTTTATAAATTTATCGTTTTTTTTTTCAATAGAGGTATTTAATTTGCGAAAAACAATTGAAAATAAATGTGAGGTTTTCAAATAAATTAAAAGTCATGATTTAAGGTTTTACGTGTTTTTATTTAATACCAAAATCGTTTGTTTGATTCACCATCAATCCGGTTCAACGCAAATGATTTATCTGCGATATCGCACGCATAATCAGCCGGGTGCAACACGATTACTATGTATCGAATGCTGCATTTTTGCACTGAGCTTTTGATTAATGACTGACGATTAAACCTTGTTTTATTATCCTGTGAAACAGTGTTTCTCAATCTTTGTTGTGTATTGTTTTGTTTAACACATCTATGGTACAGAGAATAACTACGCAGGCTTTTATTGGCATGCGTTTTTTTTTTCATCTAGTCTGTTGTGAATCTCATTACTGAGCATCTCGAATTCAATGAATACCCTTCACGACTTCTTCCCATCCATCTCTGCACTCCGTGGCTTGAAGGACTATTGTAAAATGTAGTCCATTTATATCTCTTAATTGATAAGTCCAATTAAGACCATTCCTCTTTTACGTATGCTATTCATACTTCCAGTGACCACAAGCCTCTTCAAACTTTATCCTTGGCCACAAACAATGTGGCGAACGAATTGGAGGACATATTGTCGACACATATCGATTTTATTCTTATGAACCTTAAAAAATGTTCAAAGTTATTTTGTGAAAACTTGTGATTAGGGGTGCCTGTCATCTGGAATCAAACCCAAAACCAATGCAACCTCTTAGGCGTATTTGGTAAGATCTTTTTAAACTAACCTGGAAGAATGAAAAGAGGCCTTAAACGAATATAGAACCAAAACTATTTTTTAACGTTTCAATTTTGCATGAGTACCAATGAGTATCGAAACCGTAACCCCCGAGTTAAGAGACAGGCAGCTTACGAATTATGACACATAGATTGTTTAACGTTTCAAACGTTGAAAATTATCAATGTATTATTCGTTTAAAAATATATACAAACTTTTATACCAGCACGCCATTTCCCTTTAAAGTAAAGCAGAGAAAACAGAATGCCATATCTTGACACATACATCCTTATACAACTTCTACGATTTTTCTGACTTCCTACGTTTCCTTCCTTCAGAATATCATCCACTGAATACAACCACACTTACCTTCATCTTTATTTTACACGCCTTCTATTCATATATGCACTATAAATCTATATGGTTAGCCTTTGTTCATTCATTGGTTCCACATACTTAAACCATTTCAACGTACATTTTTTTATCTTACTTAACAAATCTACCTTAAGTACACATTCATCCCTTATTACATTGTCACTCAATGCACTCATTCCTCCAGCATTTATTCGGCTCATATCAGTATTTTTCCACGTCAATGTTTCACTCCCATACATCAAAGTAAGCACCGAAATGATTTTGTGGACGATTTTGACACTATCTGGTTCAAGTTAGCATATCTTCGTGCATCATTGACTTTGTTACGATATCCTTGTTAACTCTTCGATCTTCTGAGATAATACTACCCATCTAGCAACAATCTTCAACTCTGCTCCAATTGATTGTATAGTATGCGGTTAAAATTTAGAAATAACTTATACATTGTCACTCCATATATTGTTCTCAATGCACGCATTTCTAGGACATTTATTCGGTATCTCTCAGTTTTTTTTCCACGTAAGCGTTAAAAAAATCAAATTGAAAAATAATGTCACAGTATGTTAAATGATTTATTCAATTTAAAATAAAAACGTATAAAGTAACATACAATTGATAAGAAATGCCATAAGCACAAATGGGCTCAAAAATGTAAGAAGGACCCAACTCTTATCTAGACAATATTCAGAAAACATCACATCGCTTTCTATGAGCTTTTATGGACGAGATTTTATAACCGAGATTTAACTATTTGATATTCAACTAGCCTGTTATTTTATCCCTTATACAATTCATTTACATTTCTTTGACATTTCGAATATTTTAAAAGAAGGGTATTTTTCATAAGCACCAATGTTATTTCAGAAGCACCGATTTAGAAAGGAGAATTTTTGCACTAATATGATTTAAATTGAGACTTTGCTAAGACGTATTTAAATATCACTGATAGAAAATTTATTCTTGAGAAACTAAATGTATTCGTAAGAACCACTTAAGTAGCGTGCTCTTAGCAAGATCTTAAAGTTAAATGAATATTAGTATGCTCAATAAAAAAAATTCCAAGAAACAATTTTTTTATGAGCTCTTTGACTTTTAAATGAGAACTCAAATTTGTAAATCAATCCACATTATATTTCGATCATGATTGTATGGTCGTGCGGTAATGCACTGGACTTCCGTGCGGAAGATCGCCGGTTCAAGCCCCGCGATGTGCTGTTCCCCTAGAATGGCACAGGCATTATTTCTGCGTAGTATTCGAGGATTTAGGGATACCTATGACTTTCGTTATATTTATTTTTTCAAAAATGAGAAAAAGAAAACATGCCGAAGTGCTTCGATCGTCTCAATTTGGTGTGCCATCGGATCCAGTACAGCGGTGTGGACGGTGAGTTTGCTGGTGTGCAACGGTTCATTCACTTAAAGGAAAGCCTAGCAATGATGATGACAGTTTTGATATTGTCGTTAAATTTCCGATTTTCCACGAAGGATGTTCTTGATCCCTGAAATATATTTTAAAATACATAAATTTTAAAGTTATTTGAATGTTTCTATTAATTCAATCTTCAAAGTTATTTGAAGGTTTCTATTAATGCAATGATGATGGCGGTTTTAATATTGTCGTTAACTATCCGATGTTCCACGAAGGATGTTTCAGATCCCTGAAATATCTCTCAAAATACACCAATTTTAAAGTTATTTGAAGGTTTCTATTAATTCAATTTTCAAAGTTATTTGAAGGTTTCTATTAATGCAATTATGATGGCGGTTTTAATCTTGTCGTTAATTATCCGATGTTCCACAAGGATGTTTCAGATTCCTGAAATATCTTTCAAAATACACCAATTTTAAAGTTATGTGATGGTTTCTATGAATTCAATCTTCTGACACTATATTAAAGTATATTTCATGCGATGAAACAACCTACTCGGAAAATGCAAACAAAATAACAAGACTTGTTTATTTGCCTCGTGTCAGCAAGATGGTGCATATTCTAAGTCTCAGACGATCTAACCAAACTTCGGACAAAAGGCTGCTTCATTGCGATCATTTAAACCTTTATATACCTTTATACATAGTTTTAACTCGACACTTCTGTAAATGCTCTAGACCAGTGCTGGGTCAACTTAGAAGTAGCAAGATATACTTTTAACTTCTTCACTACATCGTAAACTAATGTTTCTTATCGTGGTCTGAAACACATTATCAACTGTAGAAGATTGCTGGTTTATTGGTTTTGCCATTAGCAGCAGTGGTAGCTGTGGGCCCAAATCGAAAAATCGTAGAAAAACAATCACAACAAAACGACAACTAATAAACACCTTAATACGAGTATCTGCCGTCTTCCTTTACGATGTGGAAAATTAACGTAGAGACAATCGGAGACAAGAAAGATGAATATGTATTTCAGATCTGGTGCCGGCGGCGTTTGCTGTGTGTGTTGGCGGCGTTTGCTGCGTATTCCATAAACCACTATGCTTATTAATGCTTCCTTCCTGATGAAGTAACAGATTGAAGAGAAACTCTCCTCCATATATATGGGATAATCTAGTTTTTCGGACATTTTCTGAAGAAGCTTCTGGTGATGGGTGTAGTTAAGGGTACCAGGTAGCTTCGTTGAGCACTTATCAAATGGAATGAGTCAGAAAACTCATGTCATTGAGTCCGCACAAAACGCTTGAAAATGGTTTAGGATCGGTCTGGATAATGGGAATTTCTCAAAACAATGGTGTCCCCTTCAAGGGAAAGAAAAAAAGTCTCCACTTAAAGGAAGAGTTATAAACATATATATTTATACATGCATACCATGCCATCGTTTCTTTACCGGAGTAGGTAGAGAGTGCGCCTGACTTTCCTGTAACGACACATAACATATAATTCGCCTCTTCTACATTCTAACACCTTCTCATAAACTCTTATGATTTATCTAATGTTTTTGATTTCCTTTTTTCCACATATCATTCGTTTGATAAAACTACACTTTCCTTGCTCTTCATCAACCATACGTTCTACTTTTATAAAACTATTACACTAAACTATTATTTTAAGTCTTTCTTTATTTATTCGATCTTAATGCTCAAATAATCTGATTACTTTTCTTAAGCTAACTTAATAATCAGCCTTAAGGTTTCATTCATCCCTTATTCCCTAACTTTCTATTATGTTATTCATTGTCACCCCATATAGTTTTTTCGGAGCACGCGTTTTTTCAGTATTTATTCAGTTTCTTTCAGTAATTTCATCTAAAATTGTATGAAATATGGAAAAACAAATCAATTTTTATTTTATAACATTTTCGTTTATTACCATAGCAATATCTTACAACCAATAAGAAACATGTTAAAAAAGCCATAAGTTGACACAAAACTATAACCTTTTTTTTTAATCAGGGGTGGTAACAATAATAGAACCCTTAATATATGTGCTAGAAGACAGGCTCCTTATCAATGAGACCACACTTGGGCATTCTTAAAACGATTAGATCAGTGAATTTAAAGTATTTTTTTAGCTTTATAATGTTTATTTATTTATTTTTCACTTTTATTACAAATACAAGCTGTCGGGATTATTACTAAGCAGCAATCTCATCCAACCAACCAGACAAAAGTAAATAAAGCAAGTTACATGGTTACATAAATCATTCAAATATCTATCCACCTCCACGAAATCCATAAACACATACGTGAGCATATGCCTACGAACCCCACAAAGACGGACAATCACCCGAACATTATTTTTTCACATAAAGTGAGAAATCATCAATCAAAAGAAAATGATGGGATGATGGAGAATAAAGGAAAAGAAAAATTGGGAATGAAACACGTTATTTTACTGACTAGAGAGTTTTTTCAGTCGATTTCAGCGACTCTTCATTTCTTTTTTTTTTACTGTTTTCAATCGCAATGTTTCAGAACTCTTTAAAGATAACGTTAAAAAAATTAATATTACACGTGTCATTTGAACACAGAACAACTCCCTAGAGATTTGCAGACCCCCGGTTTAGGAGCACTGGCGTAACAGGATATCGTGTCGCAGTTGAGCTCAGTAATTCCTTTAACGCGGGCTTTGTACAAAACAAATTACACCAATTAATATTTTGCGCCTATCCTCTTGTCGCATCCTTTTTCGGTCATTTGTATTTGTCTCGGTGAGCATTAAGCGTAAATGCCAATCGCAAAAAAGGATTTCTGGCACAACCAAAATTTAATATTGTGATGAAGGTCAACCGTGAATAATGCAATTTCCGCTGAACTCTCGGACTAGTCATGACCATGAAGTGGGTCACAGGCAGTATACCATATATTCACTTGAAATCATTCACCTAAGGTTCATAACCTGAAAATATCATACATCGTTAGTTAATATTATAGATTTCTGCTATTTATTTATTTTATCAAAACACAACTAAAAAAAAACATCCACCTATTTTTCCATGTTACGTTACATGTCCTGAGTAAAATACAGGCTAAAGCCTAGTTTACTGGGGAAATGAAAAATGAAACTCTGATCTACGAGTATATAAATAGTGTATCCACTTTTAATTATATTTTGTTTCTTCATAAATAATGAATTTACTTGTACTTGTTTAATATAAAGGGTCTTTCAAATTGAGCGGTTTTTTAATTCAATATTTTTTTATTCTTGAATAAATCACACAATTTGCTTTGATTTCAAAAAACTTTTTGTTGTTCATTCCAGTATAATGTATGAGATTCAAATACAAGATCCGCCAAATGTCCACCCCTTGCAGCTCCTCAGATGTCAAAATCTTCGATGACATTTTGGCTTAACTGCGGTTCTAACTCAACAATAACGCGAATAATTTCGTTATTCAGCTCAGGAATTGATTCGAGGTCATTTTTATAGACGAGGTTTTTTACGTCACCCTATATAAAGAAGGCCGACGGTGTCAGATCACATGATCTTGGTGGCCAATTAACATCACCGTTTCCGGAGATAACAATACATAAAATAATTCTCAATTTGAACGCATTGTTGCATTGTATACGACTCTATTTTTATAAATGTCATACATTAAATTTTTCAAATGTTACAAGACCCAGGCAAGTTTGCGACGCCATCTGTGTTTTATCCAAGAATAAAAAAAACACTCAATTTGGAAGACCGTTCATATATAAATAAAAGAAAAATACAAAAAAAACTAATTTTTCGGAGTGCTAGTAAATACAGATAATATAAGATATATACATATGTAATGGTGCGTACCGTTTCCCTGCTGGAGAAGGCAAAAATGATAGAGCGCTAGAATAAAAATTTGTCTTATAAATTATGACAACCTTCGTGGCCTGATTGATAAGACACCTGTCATTTAACCCAGAGGTTACAACTTCCATTTCCATCGAAAACCAGTTTTTTTTAAAAAGAGTTGCAGCCTGGTTTTCCTTTCAGATCTCTTTTATATCTATTATAGGAGGTTGTCATATGGTAATACGTTTACAAGGCTGAACTGCTTGCAACAAATTCTTAATAAATATAACGTTTTTAAGGATAATACAATTGGTAATTAAATTTAAAATATTTCTGTGATCTCAAAAAATGTCACCTAGGGAACAGGTATTTAAATATATATTCTGTTTCGGTAGTTACCTATAGATGAAAGCACGTTTATATTTTTTTAATAGGAAATCCACATACACAGTAAAATAATTGATAGTAAAAAAATTGTAACCCATTAAATTGCATTCGAAATTTATTATATAGAATGTCATATCCAATATGTTAAAATGTATTACCATTGAAAAATTAAAAGAGTTAATAGAAAAAAATAAGGAGAGAAAAGGGAACAGCTGTATGGAACAGAAATATTTTTTTATGAGAATCTTCTTTTTTATTAGAATTAAAGGAAAACATATCTCAAAAACCCCTTCATTCTAAAGAAAGACTTCACTGAGCAGAAGAGCTTTACTTTTATTTGATGTTTAGTAAATGTCAAACGCTTCATAAAAATTAATTAACAATATAAAGTGGCAATAAGATTAACATCTAAACCACAATCAACGAAGTATTCCTGGAATTCGTAAACATTTACTAGTCTATAAATTACGTGAAAGCTCATAACATTGAACTATATTAGTCTACAAAAGGACGTGAAAGCTCACATTTCTAGTTAAATTGCTGTTAATTATTTGGTAAACGTGTATGCGTAATTAAATCTGAACTGCCGTTTATAAAAGAAAGTACTCATCTCTAGGTTATAAAGATTACTTAGAAGCGATGTGAGAGGTTAATAAAAATTTAATTTTAAATTTCATTTTCGTTTTCGACATTAAAAAAATACGAGTATATGTATTTTTCAGTTTGTCCATTTTTCACGACACAGATATCCAGTAATTATAAAGGTTGGATTAAAAATACACACTAACAAGCATACAAGCAGATTATATTGTATTCAATTAACGAAGAATGAAGACGCCCTCCAAGGCTTAGTAAGTAAGACGCTTGTCTCCAAACCCAGGGGTTGCAGGTGCGGTTTCCGTGGAATTTATTTTTTAATTCACCCTGGGTTTCACTTAAGGCCTCTTTTACAATTTTGTAGTTAGTTGAAATAGAACTCCACAAAGTAATTAAACCGGTATGCTGTATTGTTTACAACGAAAGTGTAACTCAATACTATAATCTTCTTAAATATACGTTTTTTACATCAGACATTGATCGAACAGAGCAGAATAATCAAGATTAAAAATACCTTCGAACGGTTTTCTGTAACTTTTCACTTGTCTTTCAGCATCCTCTTTCATGGGATATTTATAATGATTCAGTATTCTTTTATTTTCAGGGCAAGTCTTATAAATCAGATTGCATCGCCTATTTTTGGTTCAGGATCAAAACAAAAATATTTTCGTTTCGATAGTTTCTTCTCTAAATATCTTTTTATAACGTAAATATCTGGATTTATATTTTTATAATGCCATATTTTACATCTCGTTTCATTCTTAGAAGATCTTGGTCGTTTTATCAAATATATTTGAGATAAAATTAATAATAACCAGTAAGGGAGCTACAATAAATGGTTATATGAAGGAGATGAGATATTTAGAAATGACTTACTCTATGAGAAAAATTGCGCCAAGTTAACAGTGCTAAA
This sequence comes from Odontocerum albicorne, assembly GCA_949825065.1. Lineage (NCBI taxonomy): Eukaryota > Metazoa > Arthropoda > Insecta > Trichoptera > Odontoceridae > Odontocerum > Odontocerum albicorne. The sequence continues at coordinate 37,622,307 of OX463853.1, read as the reverse complement.
AGGATTTCTAAAGAGTCGTTTACATTTAATCATTCATCTCATGAATGCTGTGTTTTTGCATTTAAATAAAGGCTATTAATTAGCTTAATAAATTCAAGCAAAATGAGATACGGAAGTAATATTAAAAATTTAATACATTTATTATTTATTATTATTATTATTATAACACATGACAAGAAATATACATAATTTGCGAAAAAACAACAGGTAATTTAATTTGGACATAAATTATTTTTATGGATCTGGATTTGTCGCCTTTCATTTGTCGTATTCCCAGTAAACTAGGCTTTTGCCTGTATCTCACTGAGGATATTTAGTATGCAAAAATAAATCAATAATTCTTTCCGATTTTTGATAACACCAAAACCAAACGCCGTTGCACGTTCTTATCAACCTGACAAACAGTGACACTCAATTACAACTGGAAACATCATGCGGAATCAAACTCTTCACACATCATCACTTCAAAAATACCAAACCTGTTCATCCCACAATATACCGCACACAATCATAAGAATAAAAACAAAAACAAAAGTAAAACTAAAAATGAACCCAAAATGAAACAAAAATGAAACCAAAAATGTTCATCCCACAATATACCGCACACAATCATAAGAATAAAAATTAACACAAAAATAGACAGAAAAATACAAAACAACAAAAATCAAAACAACAAGAAGAAACCCACACTCAAGAGCCCACACAAATCTTTTCCACACGTCACACATCATTCATCCTGAAAGCCCAAGTACTCGAAATCCTGTCGCAATAACAACCACGCTCCAATTGACTGTCTAAATGGTTTTCCTTCCTTTATCTGTATTTAATTTGGCACGCCATTGTACGTCATGGGAGCCAAATAAGCATATTGCCTTTGGGCAAAAGAGGTTTTACCTCTAGGGATGGTACATTATTCACCAGATTATTAATACTCACAATGCCTCGTTTATTTTAAACATTTCAACTGTCATTTTAGTTTTATGTGACGTTACGTGGAATAATCACGTGAAAGTTTCGTAAAAAAATATTGTAAAAAAAAATTATCATGATATCTTTAAAATAAAATTTCCAACAAGTCATCACTTTGAATGTTTTTTCCATTTATTTATGAAAAAAATATGTTTTGATGTTTTATCAAGGTTGTCACACTTTAAATATTATTTTTCGTTAAGTTTATAATAGTTATCACTATACACATTTTTTAAATAAAATAACTCACTTAAATATGAAAAAAATACAATTTAATATCACAAGACTATTATCATTAACTTAAAAAAAATGCACAACAAAAGACAAAAATTTAAAAAATCACAACTTAATCGTAAACCGAACGACCTTAACGCGCCGCGAGAAAAACAACGATTGTAAATTTATGTATAACGTTACCCTGTCTAACTAAAGCAATTTCCATTAGATAATGAATATTAGATAATATTGGAAAAAAAATCCTATAAATACATGATTTACCTAATAATATATATTTTTGTATTGTTTGTGACAACCCTGCGTGTGACATATGTACTGTCAAAAAAAACATTCGCACAAATTCATTGCTATCAACAAAACTGCTGAAATCTATATGAAATAATTGGGATGCTGAAACTGAGCGGAAATATCCATCCAAAGTTTTCTACTTTGCGTATCTTCTTTTTTTCTATACAAGGTACTTATAACAATATTTAATCTCATTAATTTTTCAAGAAACTTTTGAGCTTTTCTCTTCATCGGGATCATTTTCAATTAGGATTTGAATAACTTTTAAAAATATGAAAAGCGTCGACTAATTTTATCAATTTTAATTCTTGAGAAATCTTTTGTTTTTCCTCCAGTGGCGGTCAAGTGTGAATCTTAGCCCATATCGCACAATTTTTAATGCAAGTTTAGAAGATTTATTGTACTGTTTTTTTTTCTGTAACACGGATTTGTATATTACATTTTCAATTAATCTATATTGAAATTCCGTTATATAAAGGTCCATACTGTGAGGTTTGGGTGTATTTAGGCGAGAATGTTGACATGATGCGTTTTAAAGTAATCTTGTGATTGGCACAAACGGTAAATTTAAGTGATTATATAGAATTATAACATGTTGTTCAAAATTAAAATTTTACAAATTCTAAAAATATTTTATTTCTTTTCCTCAGGTGAGCATCCAGCTGCAATGCAGACCAGCAACAGGGCAGCAACCCACCTCTTCCCATCCTTTGCTGTCGCTGTCTTTACATACGTAATCTCCTCCATCATTATGGGCAGATGATCATTCGAAGTGGATTTTTGTAATCAGTAACGTTAACTAATTTAATACATCTCTTAACTTCAATTCAAATGTTAAAGCGGTTTTTACATGTCTAGAAGGTATAGATAAACTAAGATATTAAAACAAGTTAAAGTTTTACTTGGATATGTTTATTTACGCGGAACTCGTGTTGTGACTAGAAAGAAGATATGTTAAAAGTTTGAAATAACTTAAATCAATGTTTGTAACATTTTTTTTTAATAAAAAGCTTACTGAAAGTCGTGTGAACTTAATGTGAACTCAACGAAATATGCTGAAAAATTATCATTATACGGGTATGTTATATCTAAATTGTATAAACCATTTATTTGTCAGTTCAAATGTAAAAAAAATCTTACAAAAGGCCTGAACTCTATTTGCAACCAAATCATGTAAATGTCAACACATCATTGTTATTAAAAGAGTGCTACAAATGATTTTTGAGTAAATTAATTATATTACATCTTGAATTATCTATACCTAAAAATCATGTTTTAAAATCGAATGGGAAAGACTTGTGTGGCTGAAATGTGGCCCTTTGGTTAATAAAAACTGTGCTTTGACGATTACACACACTGAAGTATTTAAAGACGCTTAAAGTGATGAAATCCTTTAAATGTGATTAAAATAAAAGAATGTAAAATATTTAAAGTAAGATAAAATATTTTAAATAAAATAAAATTTGAAATTTTGTTAAGTTTTCTTCATTCTTATGAAGTATGCAAAAAAGTCGATATATTAAGTACAACGTTAGAATGATAAAGTTCTACAAGTCGTAGAAAAGCGTAATTTAAAATTAAGAACTTGTCATTTTAAGGTTGTAAAATTTATGTTCTAGTTAGAAGCATTTAAAAGGAAAAACTACATAATAAATTACAAGTTTATTGTTTTTTTTTTCAATCAATCACAAATGTTGAAAATATTATCAAAATTATTCGAGTAATTTTTGACCGTGTAAACAATATCAATAAAACTGCAAAAATATTTTGAAAATTACATTTTTAAAATCTGAATTTGATTTGGTTTAATCATCACCTCAAATTTTTTGCTTGTTTAAAACTGGAAAAAATTATATTCATATTTGAATCATATGTAAATGCTTTGATTTTTTTTTTAATTAACATCTTATTCTGATGAATATTTGTTTTATTTCAATAAAAAAAAACAAAATATCAATATATTACATGTTGTTAAGTTTCCTCTCAAGGAAAAAATCAATGGTATACGTAGTTACATTTTTTTTAAATAAATTAACTGATGTTTAAAAGTGTGTTTAAGAAAAAAAAAAACAATTTTTCCAATCTCAATTCGTTACGATATTCAAACATCGAAATATTAAAGGTATTAGGATTTTCTAACATTTATTTTTCCCTTTTTAATGATTATTTCTCAAAAGTTTTTATGAACATACTTAAAAATATTATTTTTCGCAACAAGTATATAGTTTAATAGAAATATATAAAGTTTGTTATAAATTGTATATATGTTTTTAAAGATATGGAAAAAAATCAATCTGTAAAAAGTAGTCATTGGGTAATAAATAATGTTAAATAAAATTAAATCAATATTTGTACTTTTACTAAATATAAGATTTTTGATAAATGTATATATTAACGAAATAAATGTAGAATTCAGTTAGGCACTAGAAATAAAAACGATTATTCAATCATGTAGAAAAACACGAAAATAACTCATTTTTATGGAAATAAGGAATTTCAAAAAAATCATTGTGATAGTTTAAAAACATTTTTTTGCTTGACAGATGTGGTAAACCACTCGTATTTGTAATCTTTAGAAAAATCATTTTAAAATATTTCTTATTAATTCTGATTAATTATGTTTTTACTACAATGTATTTGACATATTTTTTAAAGAGACAATTCATTTTTAAATTTATTTTTACACATCAAAAACTAATTTATATAACTAATCATGTGAATACAAAAAATCAACGAAAATATCAAAAAAACAGGAACTATTTTATTTTTTTAAAGAAACAATCAACAAATAAGTGAAAAACTTTAAAAAATATTAATAAAACAGATTGAAAAATTCTTAATACATTTTATTCGATTTGTTTTTACTTATATATTCAGTGTAAAAATACGATAATTACTAAATATATCACATGACTCAAAAAGTGAAATGTAAATAAAATTCATTGGGAAGTATTTTCATTATATTCAAGTAAATCCTTTTTTTACTATACCAGGATTTTAGAAATGGTTTTTCCTATGTCTTTATGTCATTTGCTTTTCATTTTGTAGGAAAAAATCTTATCACTATAGCAAAGTTGTTTTTTTAATCGTTTAAAAAAAAGAATTTTTGTATTGTTAAATACTTTTTGCAAAAATGACTGTAGATCAGATATTTGTCAAGTATTCCTAACACATTATCCTAAACGTAACATGATTTATATTTTGTAAATATTTCGGAAATAATCAATAAATTACTGAAAATATACTTATTTTTTTATTTTTCCCCGTTTATTATTCATACACGAACATCTGGTGATAAATTTATTCAATATTAATAAAACGAGTTATCTTGGATTTTCTAAATTCAATAAAAACGTCACGCGACAAAAGAAATGGTTAAAATCTAAATCTTTACATTCCATGAAATATAGTTTTGGATAAATCGATGTTTTTGCATAGCAGCTGATTTGATATTTTTTTATTTACAAAATTTGTTAATAAAAATATTTTAATAGGGGAATAAAACCTTCATATTTGCTATTGAAAAACAACTCGTTTTCTCAGTTGAACGTCCTAGGGGCATACCAATATTGATTTTTTTGGCCATAATACAACATGCAAAATTTCCATCGTCTGAATGGTAGGCTACTCGTAGAATATAAGTATTCATAGGAATGTAAAAAAACTCCATTTATGGATATATAAAACCACTTTACTAGGCAAGGTCTGTGATAAAGTGGTCTCATTTTGATATATTGAACCACTTTACTAGGCAAGATATGTAATAAAGTGGCCTCATCTGGATATATAGAACCACTTTACTAGGCTAGGTATTTGATGAAGTGGTCTCATCTGGACATATAGAACCACTTTACTAAGCAAGGTCTGTGATGAATTTGTCTCATCTGGATATATGTAATTACTTTACTAGGCAAGGTCTGTAATGAAGTGGTCTCATCTGGATATATATAACTACTTTACTAGGCAAGGTATGTGATAAAGTGGTCTCATCTGGATATATATAACTACTTTACTAGGCAAGGTATGTGATGAAGTGGTCTCTTTTTAATTACAAGTTATACATTTGTCCAAAATATTTAGAAAACTGAAACATTCACACTCTGCATTCATATCCTTACAATACTTTCATGTACATTAATTATTCTAATCACATCAAAATAATGTCCAACAATTCATTCAGATGTACACCGCCGCATTAATTCAATAATCAAACGGGTGGAAGATAAGTGTTTTACATAATAAACCACGGAGGTGTTATCAAGTTATGTAGAATTGACAATATATTTTATCTTCAGACGATATTTACTCGTATAGAATTTGCTGCTAAATCATTTTACCAACGAATAAATAAAAACCACTTGACACTGAATCCAAAAAGATTCATCCTGAGCTGAAAGAATGTCAGATGTTTCCATTTGTTAAATTTTTCATGGTACTAACGCTTTAATAACAACCTACGTGGCCTAGTTGGTAAGCCACTTGATTTCCACCCAGGGAATTCGGATTCGATTCCCGATTTCCCGACAAGTAAAGCACGTAAAGAATCTATAAGACCTTGGGTGTTCATAACCCTGTTATAATATCTATTAAGTCATTCGTCAAGCATTGAGCCCAAATCCATTGAATGGAAGACATGCGTTCTAACAACTTTTTAATTAGATTCATTATGACTTACTTAAAACATGTTTTGACCAAAAAAATTTAAACTGTACACTTGAATTAGAGTTAAAATTAACCGTCATATTTCACATTATTGGATGATATTAATATTGTATTGGACTTTTGTTATATACAATATAACCTGATGATTTTTTTGTGATGTGGTAATATTTTGCAGCCAACTGAAAAAATTTTAAAACCGTACTTGAATCCATTTTTAAAAATCTGCAAATCGAATTCAACATCCCCAGATCGGGTGACAGGCCACTAAAATTTAATATATTTTTAATCATACAGAGTGAGCCAGGAAATTCGTACCTGCTTAAAATCGCGTTATCTCCTGAACGGACTGTTCAAAATGTTTAAAAAGCAAATTAAAATTTATTGTACACTTTTCAGAAATGAATTTCAGTTATTGCTGTTTAAAAATCTATTTCTCAAATTAAAGATGTCTAAGCCTTAGAGTTTTGTAATCTTCAGAAAGCTCATGTTTTGAACTAATTTATTCTGCATAAGGCTATTTTCATGAAGTAAACGCATTAAAAGTTTAGACAATCGTCTAAAAACGGACTCAAATTACTGCATTTACTGAGTGACTACCCGTACTCACCTCGTAAATCATCAGTGGTTGACTGAATTTTGGAATCAAAATGTCAAGTTATCAGTTCTCCCGCCACTTCTTTTTGTTCCCATAATAAAGTTTTGTGTCTAGTATGAAGAGAATATTAATACAGGCAAAAATGAGTACCTGACGATGAGAGCGGTCTTAAAACTCGCAGATGTATTAGTTTTTACACGGAATGCGTTTCGATATCTTTATTTCATGGTATATTTTTTCCAAAAATCTTTAATTCCACAACTTCTTCTAGATATTTGAAACCACACATTTAAAGTCAACGTATGTATAATTTTTCCAGCTTATTTGGCCCATCCATTTAGGAGATATTCAAGAGTTAAATCAGGGGCTAATTTTTTTGGCTCACCGTTATACCTTCCATAACAGAAGTAACACCTTATTTTTTTGACCAAATAAATTTAGTTGCAGTGAAATATTACAGTGTATAAATTTTCAAGTATTTTATGTTTACCATAAAATTAATTATAACTTAAATTCTCTTCAAATACTTAAAATGTTTCTCGTAAACTATTATATTAAGAAAGTTCTTTCCAAGTTATGATAGTAAACTAAACCCTTAGCTCGGTCTTAAATCGAAGCATAAAATGCAAATGCATCTAAGCCCTCTGGGTGCATTACTTTGTTTTAAGGTCGGTCGTTAATATTGAAAATGAATTTAGAGATTGCATTCCTCGAACAAAGAGAACAAATGTGGTCCAATAATAAATTCAGTCGTTAAAGACAAATGAATGGGATTCAAAACCTTGAAATATTATGTTGATTTTATCAGTTCTTTTTTTGTCATCATAGGATATATCTATAAATATAACATACATATATATCATCACGTGTTTCTTATCAGAGCTGTAAAACCAGGACGCCACTTTTTCTTTCGTGACATAATACTTCGTGTTCTCGTGTATTTTCTTTGATTCGTCTTACTACAAACATTTTATTCTTTCAAGATTTTATCAACTTGTTCCTACTTTATTATTTGCGATCCTCATCTTTCAAATTTGCATTAAACATTTTGACAGAAGCATGTTAATGTCATTAATGACGATTGGAAAAAGGTTTTAGTATATTATAAAATAAACAAGTTAATTTAACAAAAACTTAATAAAGTTATAATGCGTAGACTTTTAAACATTCATGATTTTTTACATTCAAAATTAAGAGATGAGATGTAAAGATGAGTAAAGACATATGTCTACGTTTTGTTCAACTTACTTAAAAACATTAACTACTGTTCAAAAATCCATCCAAATCTGACAAAAATAGTTCGGAAATATTGAAAATAACTACCATATATACGCGCTAGAATCAAAATTTATTTGATTCATTCTAATATTTAAACAGATCTCAGAAAAACAATTAAAAATGTATATCCCTTATTCTTCAAAGATGACTAAAATTACAATTTTTGTGAAGATAGACGTATTTAGGAGAAGTAACTTCAATGTTAATTTACATCGGCGGCCATAGTCAAAAAGTTAGCATTTACACTAAGCAAGCAAACACCCTAGGTTCAATTAATTCCTGGTGGATTAATTCCCAAACTGGTTTTATTCTAATGACTTTATCATATGAATTTATGTTTTTCTGCAGTAAACCATAGATTCTTAAAGCACTGTGTAAAAAAAGACTGATTCACAAAAGGCTACAACAGATTAAAGCTGCCGGCTATCTTGGAAGTTTCACCCATTAAATTTTTTTGTTTAATCTGTCAAGACTATATTATGCTTGCTGAAAAACAATACCTTTTACAAAATGAACCAATTCACACACATGCATCTTCTATCCACAATATGGTGGACAATCATTGTCGATCACGAGAGATATACTATTATATCGTAATTATGTTATATGTAAAACATATTTTTATTGATTTTTTATTTAAAATAAAGCAAACATATTTAAAAAAAAAAAGCTTATATTACCTTACATGTATATAGTCATCGATATTTAAATGACATTTTGCATTTGGGAAAGTATCGAAATGCACTTTTGTATTGGGGACAAAATAGCCCGCTACCATTTTATTCACCACCGACAGGAAGAATAAAACTTCAACATCCGGTTATAAATTAACATTTACCGGAAACTTTGTATTTTGAACAGGAAAAATTTACGAGCTTTTTCAAAATTGTATTATAACAACAAAAGACGATAAATTTTGTGGGCCGAAAGCTCTCAATATATAAACAAAATGGAACTCTCATTCGCCACACTAAGGCAATAAATTCTTGACGTTGATAGGGTAAATACACAATTATAACTATATTGGGTATGTTATTTTTAGTGAAAAGGAATTTGTGGGTATTGGAAAATTGTATTTTATCCTTCAAAAATGAAATTGGAAAAATCTTTGTGTTTTTCGGACACCTGTTATAGTTTTCTCAATATTGTACACGTAAAAGTAATATAGTAACAAAATATATTTATTACAGAAAAAAAAAACCTTTCCTACGGTTATTTTAACTAAGAGTAAGATGAAGACCCTGGAAATTATGATTGGATCAGACGAACGATATTTTGAAAGAAGGGAGTATTATAAGTCTGTAAATTATAAGGATACAGTGGAGGCAAAATATATGCGATTGGCGTTCTATCCTTTCTACAAACCCTGACAAAGAAACTTCGTGATGCCATAAACTCGTATGTATCAACGTGACAGTTATTTCCCCCAAAGTTCATAACTACAATATTAATTTAATAAATGTAAAATTTACTATTTTCATAATAAAACTAGTTACGACCCGTCAGTAATAACACTTCGTTGTACAGAGGAGCAATCGGCTAGTTTATTACCTTAGGCCTATAACTTTTTACCAACCAAACATTATTTAAACATTTTGAGCCAATTGCTTATTGAGAGGTTACAACGTTTTTATTTTCAGACGAACAGAAAAAAATATTTATAAAAACGAAACAAAAAATTCAAAGAAGATAAAAATAATTAGAATTAAATAAGAAGAAAATACGTAAAACGTAATTTTTATTATCACCAACGACTTGAAAAGGGGAGGGAAAAGGAAAGAAAAACAAATGGGAAACAGGGAAATATGCGTTTCTTCATTCATTCGTTCTACGAGTACATTCCCAAATAATCTCATAACACTCATCTCTGTCTTACTTAATACACTTGCCTTAACTTCATTTTTATCCTTAACCACTTCATTCCGTTTTCTATCCTTCATTGTCCCCGCATGTATTATTCAATGCATACATTTCTATAGCATTTATTTGGGTCCTTTCAGTCTTTTCTACAGTTTCCTTCTGTACATCAAAGTTGGTTCTAAAACACTGTTGTGGACTATCATGTAAGCGATTTTAATACTTTCCAGTTCGAATACAATGGTTTTTATGCCCCATTGACGTTTTTTTGCCGCTTCTGGCGTTTCGATATCTTTCATAACTCTGCCATCATCTCAGAAAATACAAGCTTAGTAACGGAATTCCTTAACTTATTGGATGTTAACATAAGTTGTGTCCGTTTTTTTCCAATTTGAAACTGAGCACCAAAAGTAAAACAAAATGGTAAAGGTTATACGTCATTAGAAAGAAAATTTTCTGCTCTACAAGATATTGTGTTTGCTGTTACGTTACATATATTATTTTATTTGATTACAAGCCTTCAAAATGGAATGTCAAGTAGACTAAAGTGAGCATTTTCGACACCTCCAGTGGACTTCGATGAGGACCGCTTAAACCATATTATTCATGAAGATCCCCTTTAAGCCATCGTAGAATTTGCTGGGCAGATGAATTGTGACATGGCTTTATACCGCCATCTTAAATCAATGGGAAAAGTCCAGAAGTTCGGCGCTTGGGTTCCACATGTTTTGAGTGAAAACAACAAAAATCAACGTTCGACAATTTCTGCGGGTTTGCTCGCGCGTCATCGAGCTACGCATGGCCATAAGCAAAGGTTCCTTTACCGCATCATTACTGGTAAAATGTTTTGAAAATGATGATGAATTTTTTTGAAGGGGATCTTCATGAATAACATGGTTTAAGCGGTCCTCATCGAAGTCCACTGGTCGTCCGGAATGCTCCATATCTTTCAGGTCGAAATTACCGTCTTTGAAACACAAAAACCATCGACGAGCTGTTTTTTCATTTTTTCATTTACAGCATCTTCACCGTACACTTCGCAAATATCGCGAGCAGCTTTGGCAGCTTTATTCTCTCGATTGAACGCGAACAGAAGGAGGTGTCGAAAATGCTCACTTTCGTCTACTTGCTATTCCACTTTGAAGGCTTGTAATCAAATAAAATAATATATGTAACGTAAAAGTAAGCACAATATCTTGTAGAACAGAAAATTTTCTTTCGAATGACGTATAATATTTACCATTTTGTTTTACTTTTGGTGCTCATTTTTAAATTTGTAAAAAAACGGACACAACTCATGTTAACACCTAATATTTAAATTTTTCATTGCTCACCCACATTGCATTTATTTTTCCTTTTACACTTTTGTCTAATCGAATCAAAGTAACGAAGTACACTAACGTAGACCGTTTAAGGTTAAATTAATAAAAATAAAAAAAATACGATTTTTTATTTTTTTATTAAAAATATTTACAGATGCTTTACACAATAACATTCGTGATTCACATTTACATCTATAAAAACATTTTTTTAAATATTATTTTACAAAGTTTTGACCTAAATATACAGACAAATTCAAACTTACAGTTATGAGGTATTTATTTAGTTATTTGCTATTCGTATATTCAAAAAATTTATCTGGAAAAAACACTCGAAATAAAAACCCCTTTTTTTATAAAAGAAATATTATATTCATACAAAATATTAACTAAAAACTGCTTGAAAAAATTCAGCTTGAAATTTTTAAATCGGGTTTTTAGGCGTGGCATTTAGCGTAAAGTTTTCTCAGTTTTTAAAAAATTTTCATCAAAAGCACGAGATTGTGTAAAAATAATATTTTTTTATAAATCAACAATTAAGAGGGTTTAGACGTCAAATATTTAGAATTTTCAATAGATTGTTTCATGCAAAGAATATTTTATATTTTATTTTCAATATATACGATGCCAATTTTGATAATTATATTCCAATATTTTGCATTATAATGATAAACTATCCATCATGATCGAGTTTGATTGTCAACTTTCGTTTGGGTGGAAGACACCGTGCGTGTATTGGTTTATTGTGAATAATCTGTTCTACTTAAGAAAGCACTCATTCTTGACAGATCAAACAGCAAGGATATTAATCTTCAAAACCGATCGGCAAATTTAATCTACTGCAACTTTTCGTTAGGCAAAATTTTATAGAGAGGTATTTAATGGCCTTTAAGGAATTAACACTAAGAAGTATGTAAACAAACACAAGTTCAGAGATAACATTTTCCAAAAGTAAGATCACTTCGTAGGTGATCCGTAAGGAAACAAATCTTGGATGCCCGCTTGCTAAGTGTGAATGCTAACCATTAGACCAAGGCAGCCAACTTCAAATATTACTTGAATTTTATTAGACTTTCGTAGTAAATACAACCTGGTGAATGTATTCTCATGTTACAATTACTAACAACTAACCAGAAATATATTTTAGAGAAATTCAAACGAAATTTATTTAAGAGAACTCAAATCCTGAAAAACTGAGTACTCGAACCCTGGGTAGGAGAGCCAACTAGGAACCCCGGGTAGAAGAGCCAACTAGGACACGGGTAGGAGAGCCAACTAGGAACCCCGAGTAGGAGAACCAACTAGGAACCCCGGGTAGGAGAGCCAACTAGGAACCCCGGGTAGGAGAGCCAACTAGGACACGGGTAGGAGAGCCAACTAGGACACGGGTAGGAAAGCCAACTAGGAACCCCGGGTAGGAGAACCAACTAGGAACCCCGGGTAGGAGAGCCAACTAGGACACGGGTAGGAGAGCCAACTAGGAACCCCGAGTAGGAGAACCAACTAGGAACCCCGGGTAGGAGAGCCAACTAGGAACCCCGGGTAGGAGAACCAACTAGGACACGGGTAGGAGAGCCAACTAGGACACGGGTAGGAAAGCCAACTAGGAACCCCGGGTAGGAGAGCCAACTAGGACACGGGTAGGAGAGCCAACTAGGAACCCCGGGTAGGAGAGCCCACTAGAACATGGGTAGGAGAGCCAACTAGGAACCCCGGGAAGGAGAACCAACTAGGAACCCCGGGTAGGAGAGCCAACTAGGAACCCCGGAAAGGAGAACCAACTAGGAACCCCGGGTAGGAGAGCCTACTAGGAATCCCGGGTAGGAGAACCAACTAGGACATGGGTAGGAGAGTGAACTAGGAACCCCGAGTAGGAGAGCCCACTAGGAACCCCGGGTAGGAGAGCCAACTAGGACACGGGTAGGAGTGCCAACTAGGAACCCCGGGTAGGAGAACCAACTAGCCACCCCGGGTAGGAGAGCCAACTAGGAACCCCGGGTAGGAGAGCCAACTAGGACACGGGTAGGAGAGCCAACTAGGAACCCCGGGTAGGAGAGCCAACTAGGACACGGGTAGGAGAGCCAACTAGGAACCCCGGGTAGGAGAGCCAACTAGGACACGGGTAGGAGAGCCAACTAGGAACCCCTGGTAGGAGAGCCAACTAAGACACGGGTAGGAGAGCCAACTAGGAACCCCGGGTAGGAGAGCCAACTAGGACACGGGTAGGAGAGCCAACTAGGAACCCCGGGTAGGAGAACCAACTAGGACACGGGTATCCTCATAAAAGTAGATAATTGGACATCTTAAATATTACATGCAAGCATGCCATCTATTATACCAAATATTGGGCAGGTAGGTTTTTAAATTTTAATTAAATACTTCTTAAATTACATTATAATAAACATGTTAACATCAGGTATCTTTATTTTTAAATAAATAAAGGAAATAATCAAAAGTGAAATATTAAGACAAACTGGGGATTCATAATTATAAAAATTTATAATTATGAATCCCCAGTTTTAATATCGATCTGTGGTTTCATAATTATAAAAATTTCCCATACTCGAACCAATCAAGTATAATAGAAAGAAAACATATTTTATAAAATTAATTTATATGTAATTTTACATACTAAATTACTTGTTATGTGAAAAATTTTCCGAACCAATCAGAAATTTGATAGATAAAACCCTAACTAGCGTAAAAAATGTACTGCATACAAATTATCAGATTTTTACAATTCACTCAAAAGATACGAGCCATTGTAAAATTATAATTCACTTTTATTACAAACAGTACCACTTGGTGAGTCTTTTGACATGTGGTAATCTCTTTCAACCAAGCATAAAAGTATTAAATAATCCTTAAATAAAAAGCATACTTAAACTTTTTTTTAAATATTTAGTTATCAACGTGAACCGAACTCAACCCCCCCCCCGGATTAGAAGGCGTCATATTAAACAACATGCCGTTTCCATGTAAGTGCAGACAGAAAGGACATAATGCCAGATTTTTTAATAATTATATACATATTTCGCCTCCCCGTCTTCTATTTACATTTACATGCGATTCCCTCAGTTTCTTGAACAAGTTTTTTTCCGTTTATTTTTCTTTGTTTTTTTCCTACCGTGTATGCTACATTTAATTATCGTTTTAATTTAAATGTAACATATTTTTCAAATCATAGTATAAATAGTCCAAAACCCATACGACGGCTGTCGCCAAAGAAAGAATACGAGAATTGAATTTTGAATACAAGAGAGCGAGAGAGGAATACTTGGATTCTCTCCGAAAGTAATTTGAATCTAGGTGGGTCCGTGATACTGAACGAATTTTAAATGCCTAGCTAACAATTTTTGAACCGGTGTAAAAGGGGGCGATGTATAAATAATATATATAAACAAATTCTACATTTATGAATATATATTTTCATAAATGTAGAATTTGTTTTACTTCCGTGAATATTTCGCGGGTTGCAACTAGTCTTTATAATTCTTTCAGCTCCAATTAAATTTTTGAAATAGTAATAGTCAGATTTGAATAATTCTTCTTTCTATTTTTCAGTATTTTCAAGTTTACGCGTCATACTATCGACTACAATAATATTTATAAATGATGATTATTACACTGATAAACAATGATTTTTTTACAAAAATAAAGTGGTATTGTTTTACTAATTAGAAGTTGTTGAATTCGAAAACAAAATTAACTTTTGTTGATTGGCGCTTATTTTTATATTTTACATACAAACACAACTGAAATCACCCGCAAATATTTAGATGCTTTGAATGGATCAGTAAATGCCGTTTTTTTAAGTAGGTAATCTACCCACAATTAGATGATTTATGCCACCAAATTAAAGTCATTATGCAAATATATGAGTCAATTTATGTTAAAAAAACCAATTAAAAAAAATGAGGAGTCTAGAAAATTCAATTTTAATTGATTAAGCTTTAAAATATTTACAATCGATCTATGTTATAAATGAAAAAGTTCCTCGAAGAAAGAGTGACAAAAATTTACAAAACCTATTCTAATCAGTATAAACAAAGTGAAACATTATTTATTGATTTGTGATGATTTAAAGGTCATCGTGATACTGGTCGTGGTATCCTGGTCTGCGAGGATACCACATACTGCTGCTTTATATGTGAGTGAGACAAACGCACTAAGAGTGTCCATTACAAGTAAAAATAATGTCACTCTTGTAAACCACTGGTGAATTCCAGACAAACTTTCACTGCCACTATTACACATATAGTATAGCTCGGTCTTATGAAAGCCTTTGTAAAAGTCGTAAAAATTAAGGGGCCTGCATTACAAAATACAAAATGCTCTTGTAAACCAAAATTTTGACGATTTGTTTCGTATTCAGTACCCCAAAATCTATAAACTTAATTAAATTTGTTTTTTTTTTTTGTGGAAAAAAAAGTTAAAATTTGCAGAACAGTGTTTCAAACCTTTAACAATTAAATTTAAAAAGCACTCAATGTAAATTTTTATATTTCATTCAACTCAATAAATAATAATAATACAAAATTATTATTAGCGGATTAAAATGAATTTATTAAATTTAATAAATATTTTGAGTCGAGTTTTTTTTTTTGCAAAACCTGGCACCGCTAAAGTATTTTAATAATTTACATTTAAAAGTAACCAAACGTCTCGTGAAAATGTATTAAATTAATTGTATTATTTTGATCCCAAACATTTTCACGTAAAACGTTTTTTTTTTTCTGAAAACGGTTTCAACTCATTTCGAATCTATCGATGTTTTGATTTTTCATACAATAAATTAACTGCAGGTTGGCTTCGTGTTTTGAGTGCTGAATCTAAATGAGTAAATCGTTGTGTATTTAATTTTGCGAATTCAGTTTAAGGTTTAACGCAATAATTGATGGAATTAAATTGGAATTCGATAGTGTAAATATAATTCATCAAACTCTCCAGCATACTGTGTTTTCTCTCAGTCCATCATACATTGTTTTTCATGTAGCACCCTTCAACTAATCCAATTGGCGATCAAAACATACTTACGAGCATGGCTTGAAGACAATATTGTCTTCCGCACTATTAATCGAGACTTCGAGCTTAGTAGAAGCACTGGAATAGGCACGAATCTCGATAATTGTAATTGCACATGTTTGCAATATTACCGCCTGTGAAGAAGTAACAAACACTCGTACAGGTCTAGCATTTGTGTGTGTGTGTTGTTACCAGACGAATTTTTTTTGGGTACCATCAGGAAACGAATTCGAAATCCCCAAGTGGAATTTAAGCGTCTTACCAACAAGGCCACGGAAGTAGTTCAGTACAATCTGGCTGGTTCATTTCTACATTGTAATATCTTCTAGCCAACTGAAAAGATTTGAAAGAGGACGTAAATGATAACCAGATATGAATCTTATTTGAAAAAATGAGTATCAACTGAAATCTAACCAGTTACCCTCAAGTTGGAAGAGAACCGCCTTTTCAACTAAACCCCGAACGTTGTTACAAGTAAAATCAGATCAAGACGCCAGGGTATATTCCAAACATGCTAACTATTGGGCCGTGACATTTATGAAGGTTTTTTGAACATATAACATCACTAAACAGTACCGTTGTTTCGTTATCATCATTGCTGGGCCTCGTTGTAAAGGATCCCCTTAGTTGGAAAGCGAAGCTGTGCCGTGGATTTTTTTTTGCTTTTATTTTTCCTTTAATCCTTTCTTCCCTGTGATGTGTAACCAATACACATTGCTTCTAAAATATTTTATATCTCTATAAATATAACAAATACTGGGTTCAAATTTAAGGTATTCCTCCGTAATACATTTACGCATTGAATGAAAAAATAATATTAATAATAATTAGCACTTATCGGCCACATCAGAAATATTTTGTGAAAATCGGGAATAAATTCACCAATACAATCAAACGTGTGCCAATGTGTGAAGTATGTATATTCATTCTTAAAAAAACCGCTATGGGTAAGAAAGCGACGCTATTCACGCCTCACTCTACTTCGGTATATGGGAACGCAAGAAATAGAATCTCAGTTCACTCGCTTCTCTCGCTTCAGTAGCTTTTGGACATCCATTTGAGGTGGTCTCTTCGTCCGTTCTGTGAACGTCGGCCGATGTTTTTTTCCCGTTTTCAGCAATTACATTTCAATTATTATCATTTTTTACTTCAAATTCAATTAATTTAAGCGATTGGCTATGAATATTATCATTTTTCCGATTTTAAATTGCTTTTTTTTACATGTGTATTGATGTGTATTGAATACACAGCACCGGAACGTGCGGATTTTTTTAGCATAGGAAGGGAAAGGTTAACTGAGTGACCTATTGCACACCAGGAAACACACCGGCCACACCGCTGTACTGTATCCGATAGCACACCGAAGTGAGATGATCGCAGCATAACGGCATGTTTTCTTTTTCTCTTTTTTGAAAGAATAGATATGACGGAAGTCATAGGTATCCTTATAACCTCGAACATTAGGTGGGAAAAAATGCCTGGGCCATTCGATGCCGTTATTTATAAGGTTATGGATACAAATAGAAAAGGAAATGGGAAAGAATGCTATGGAACAGCTGACCAATGGGCAATATAATAATATCCCATTATCTAGGTCGATTCAACAATATTTAAAAATAATTTCTTTCTTTGTGTACTGATTAAAAGCTTATAGCTTTGTATTACACTTTCATTGTATTGGGTTTATTGCTTTATACCATTTTTTTCTTTCAAACTAATAAAAAAGGTTTCGAAACAAAACTCGAGTGAAAACCAGGCTGAAAGCCTTTTTAAACATTCTGAATAAGATATAAAGCTTCATTTCTCAGCCTGTGGGTTGCGATTAAATATCAAGAGGATCACGAAAATAAAAATAATTCAGAAGGAAAATAGCTCAGTTTGAACTTTTCGATAGTGTATATAGTCTGTACTCTCAGCAAGATTAAACTGTTAAGCTGCCCTATTGGTGACGTGAAATACTAGATATTCGTATCTGATAAAGCTTATCGTCTTTGTGCAAATACAAGTCTTAATGATTCTTTGATCTTTTGTGAGGTCGCAAGGCTAAAAAGGTTGCTCAATAATCTACAGGATAGCTCATCTTACCCACAAAAATATTCATTTTTTTTCTTTGAATAATAGACCTTTTATATTTGCCTCCTTCAATATTTACTTATCCAATCTTCTAGTTTAACTCTTAATTTTAACATTTATAAATAAAATATGTTTCGAAATACCCATTATTATTTTATATTATTTTCGAAATACCCATATTTATTTATACTTCGATCCACACTGCAACATTAATAATTTATATTATTTTCATAAAAAGGCAAACCATAGAGTGCAAGTAAACACGTAAGAACGGAAAACACACATCTTGTGGATATAGTCTCCTTTCATTGGGCATGTGGATGAATAGAACAAGTTTACTACTCCTCTCACTTTCCATCCATATTCTCGTATTTATCCTAAATACTAGAAAACTAAGCTGAAACAATCGTACTCTCCATTTGTACCCTTACATATATCTACTTTAATTTCAAGCTATCACATACTCAATTTTAATTACATCATACTTATCTTAACAACCACATCAAAATCATGTCTAAGAACTCCTCATCACATTTGGGAATAATAGACGAGTATTTTAAAACTACGTTGCACATGATGTACTGGTCTGTACCTATGAAACCGGAATTTGCTCATAGATGGCTCCATTTGTCAATGTAGTGACTGTCAAACCACGTCATTTGCACCTTTTTCTTGTGTTAACATTTATAAAAGACTTGTAACTCACAACAATACAAGTTTAATACAATTATGTTACATATGTTTTCATAGCGTTGAACATGTCTGTTTTTGTGCCTGAAAACTACGATTTGCGGACAGCATTGATTTTCTGTTATCATTTGAAGAAAACTGCTGCAGAATCGCATTGAATGCTTGTCAAAGCTTACGGTGAGTATTCTCTTGGTAAATCACAGTGCTTTGAGTGGTTTAAAAAATTCAAAAGCGGCGATTTTGACGTGAGAAACGAAGAACGTGGAAGACCACCGAGAAAGTTTGAAGACGCCGAATTGCAAGCATTGTTGGATGAGGATGACGCTTAAACGTAACAACAATTCGCGGATCAATTAAATGTGACACGAAAAGCCGTCTCAATACGTTTGAAAGCCATGGGAAAGATCCAGAAGGTGGGAAAATGGGTTCCACATGAACTTAATGAAAGACAGCAGGAAAACCGAAGAACCACTTCAAAATGCTGCTCGCCAGGTACAAAAGAAAATCATTTCTCCAACGAATTGTGACTGACAATGAAAAATAGATATATTTCGAGAATCTTAAGCGTAAAAGATCATGGGTTACTCCAAGCGAACCAGCGACATCGACTGTAAGGCCAAATCGCTATGGACGGAAGATAATGCTCTGTGTTTGGTGGGATCAGAAGGGCTGCGGCTATCTATTATGAGCTGCTAAATCCTGGCGAAACCGTTAATACTGAACGCTACCGACAACAAATAATGAATTTGAACCAAGCATTGCGTGAAAAATGACCAGAATATCAAAAGAGGCAACACAAAGTGATTTTGCTTCATGATAATGCACCATCGCACACAGCAAAACCGGTAAACGAAACAATTAAGGCGTTTAGTTGGTAAATACTTTTGCATGCGGCTTACTCACCAGACTTGGCTTCATCCGATTACTACTTATTTGCATCGATGAGACACGCACTTACTGAGCAGCGCTTTACTTCTTACGAAAATGTACGAAAACGGCTCGATGATTGGTTTGCCTCAAAAGAGCAACAGTTTTTATGGCATGGCATCCACAAATTGCCAGAGAGATGGGAAAAATGTGTAGCTAGCGATGGGTAATACTTTGAATAAAATATGATATTTTTTACCATTTTCATACACTAAATGTGTATTTTAAATAAAAAAATCCGGTTTAATAGGTACAAACCTATGTACTCATGCAGGTTTATTGCCAGGTGGTAATTTTGTTAAACCAACAAGACATTTATATAAAAGCTTAATTTGAAAAGTAAGAAATGAACCTTTTATTATTTTGGATTCCATAGGAAATTCAAGCCTCGAAAATAACCGAGCTGTAAGTTAAGTGTCCTATCAATTAAACCGTACATTTTGTTGGACGCATTTTTTAAATCAAAATGAAAAAAAATGTTCTATATAAGGCACGTATGTTCATATATCTATATTTTATACCTATTTTAAATGGAGTATTTTAGTGAGGTTTGGAAGCAGGATAAAATAAACCTTTTCTTCTAGTTCGCCTTCATGTCATAGTAAGAATATGTATACGATTATTGTTATTTAATAATGCAGCTAATTACTTGTATTTGTAACTCAACATTCACGAAAGGACGGGTAGCCTTAGAGTCAAGGAACTCGTACGTGATGCCTCAGATTTTTAAGAAATTTCGTTCGTTGATATTTGATGATATGAAATGGTATTTGATGATATGAAACTGGTATGACGCTGGTCTTCCAGCCCAGGGGTATTCAATTACCGTTAGAATTTTTTTTTTGTTTAATATTCAAGGCAGGTTTTCACTTAAGGCACTTTTTGGTTGGTTAGACGATATTTCCATATGGCAATAAACCCAGTATAGTGTATTGTTTGCAATTAAAGTTTAATACATTAGAATATTTTGTCCAAAGTGATCATTTACGTTACGTGAACTTTTTTCATTCATTCACACAGTAACTCTTAATATATCTGAAACTTTAATTGAGAAATATTGAAGACCGCAACCAGGAGAAAAGATTTCATCCCCATCAATTAAGTCATTGTACTCTAAACCACTGTAGAAGGTTCAAAACTAGCAATTGTGTTGGCAATATGAATGTGTAATACACTCGTACACTTTTGGTGCGAAGGTTGTAACCAAATATCTCCTTTACCAGACTGAAACCAATTTTAAAATATTTTTCGAGTACCATTGAGAATTGAACACGATGGGGTGGAAGTCAAGCGTTTAAATAACTGGATAGTGGAGATCGGATGAGGACAAATAATGCATATGAAAAAGAACAAAATCATACAGAGGATGACTAAGAATAAATATTAAATTTCTTAAACGTATTTTTTTAACATAATGTCAGGATCATATTGTAGCAATTAATATTTTTAAAATATCTAATATTCGAGTGAAATACTCTTGTACTGTCCATAATATTCTCCTTAGAATATTTTTTTATGAAATAGACACATGAACGATGAGAAAAAAGGGAAGAAATATGATAAATGTTTTCAAAATGTGGTGCTGTAAGTGGATGCTGGGTACCCCGTGGATTGCAAGGTGCACCAAAATTTATTTTATTGAAGAATTAGCAATTTCTGAAACTCTTTCAACAAAATGCAAGTAAAAGAACTTTACTCACTCTGATTATTTTGCCATAAAACGAATATGAAAATATTGAGAAGCAAGTGATCAAGAGCTCAGTTGATGGAAATCGTGCAAGAGAAAGGCCTCTTATGACTATGACGAATCAAATAAAGGAATAAAAAAGATTTTCTTTAAATGCTGCATTTGACATGGTCCAAGACCGGGAAGGGTGGAGACAAATGGTAAACCGACGTAACAGAAGACTACTAAGCTCAGCATTGAACACGTGATAAAGACGAATAAAAGAGATTTAAAAAAATAAATTATGTACATTTGTTTTATACAAATAATAATATGAAATGAATTCACTTAATAAAACTTATAGTTCCTATCTAACATTGTACACTGTGAAAGCATTTATGTTGATTAAAAGGATCAAAACCGCTGATAGCGTATGCACGAACAAGGTTGGAAATATCCAGTGCAGTGTCCTCAGAGAATAGAGCCCGGCCGATAAAGTATGACCTCTTGATGCGGTGATCGCTTCATCTCGTTGCATTGCCTCGGTGGGTTCTCCTGAAAATTAAAAATAATACATTTGAAAATATCTACACCTCGATTTCCTATAAATTAAAAAAAAATGTAAATATCAAAATACGAGAACCTAGATTAAATAAATACTTTAGATGTAATGTATCTCTACCAATGTTAATATGCTAATCTTATCGTATACAATAAATATTAAGTAATCACCAAAACCAATGTTATCCTATCGATGTTCTTATCCACATTCAAATAAATATTATAAGTTATCGTGCAAACCAATGTCAAACTTATCGATATCTCTGAACTATGTAATCTAGAACCTATAAATATTAGTGTTATCACATGTATGTCAACTTAACTCAATGTAATATGTTTAAATTTATTATTTTGTTGGCGGCTATCTATCCAAATTCAATAAATATTTGGTATCACTAAATGGAAGAAAACTGCGAACGAGATAAATTGCCTGATATCGATTTGACCTTAAGGGCAAAGATAACATACCCGAAACATTCCTTTTTAATCTATCAAGGGTCGCGCGTATGGTTATTTTTGCTTTAAATAGGGCGTCATATCTGAGGCAGAATCATTATTCTTAAAGCCACTAAGATATTAACATCATCGTTATTATAATACTGTTAATATTATACTTCAATGTAATTCAACCTTCATACAAATAAAACTATACAGTTAAAATTTTAAAAGTGTTTTCGTTGCAAAAGGACATAACATACTCGTAGATATTGATTGAATAACAATCCCAAAAACGTCATATTTAATATAATTTTTTGAGAATAAAATTAATGTGTTTCGTCAATAAATACAATACGATGGGCTACTCTCGTGATCGAAGAGGATTGTCAGATATCTTATGGATAAAACATGATTGTGTATGTGTGTGTATTGACTAATTGTGTACAAGCGGTCGCATTTCAGCAATTATAGTCTTGAGAGGTCAAACCCAAAGATGCGATATCAATGAGATTTTATCTGATGTAGTCTTTTTAGGCAAAGTTTTATTTAGTGCTTCTTTTTGTTGTTCAAAAGCGCTGTTTAAATGTATGATAAGCAGCATAAAGGGTACAGAAAAACACGAATTTAACAAAGCCAGTTCGTAAGTTAATCAACCAGGAATAGAACCTGGGGCACTCCCTTGTTTACCGTTAAACCACTGCCACCGATCATCAGTAAATAAACAAATATGTAGACATGATTAAATAAAGTTTGCTATTATAAACAACCTACATACCATCACGCCGTTTCCCTGCCGGGATGGACAGAAATAACAGAACACCATAGTTTTCCACCGCGAATCATATTTTTCCCCTCTTGTACAACCGTACATCTTCTCACACAACTTCTATGATTTATCTATCTGTCAACGTTTCTTTCATTCAAATTATTTTTCACATGATTCAATCATACGAACATAAGTCTTACTTTCCACACCTTCCACTCACATTTGTACTGTTTACACGTTTTGTACACCTTTCCACATTCATTCGTTGTACATGCCCAATTATAAAACTATTATGTATAATTGAGAATATATGTTATCTAATTAGCTAACATGACTCTCAAAATATTATCGAACAAAAATGTAAAAGTAAAATGCCGATATCGTTAACTTTGTAAAAGTTTCTAAAAAAGAAGCAGGAAAGTCGAACGTCAAGACACTTTCAAAAGCCATTGAAAAAGCTAAACATGAGTTTAAGCATTAAATATGGCTAAAAAAAAATCTTTCAGTTCAGAAGAGGAGTCGGGTATCTGATAAAATTTCAAAAGTAATTAAGTATTTATGAGGCAGACCCATCCCTTTGGCCCAGAAAAACTTTTTTTTCCTAACTTTTTTTTTTTAATTCAATATTAAACTTTTGAATTTTTTAAAAGGACCAGTATGGTAATTTTTTAAATTTGGAAAAGAATATTCCTTTTTTTTATTTCGAAAATTACAATAATTGTATCCTTATGATATCTATCATAGATATCATAAGGATACAATTATTGTAATTTTGTATCGAAAATTGTATCCTTATGATATCTATCATAGATATATGAAACCATCTTCCGGTTGACCATAAAATAGTTTATTTTGTTATGTATATATGAACAACATTTCAACAAATTATAAATCACCCTTTTAAAATTGTTTTGTCTCGAAGTCTTTAGTTAAGTGATTTAACACTCTGCTCCCATTAAATCTTAGCTTGAAATTTCAGATAGGAAAATCTTCTCGTTTTAAAGTCAAACGCATATTTTAAGATAAACAAGCTGTATTTTCCCAGCGAATTTGTTCATCCAAATATTGAATTTGGAGCGATAAAGGTCAAGGAATAGGAATTTTGATTTATGAATTATTTTATTTTAAACGTAAATCTAGCATTTACAGGCGTTGCCGTTCATTCCTGTTTGCGGAGATATCGTGTATCCCTTTTTTGGTCGGATAACCCAGGACCGTACTGATGCATTTCCTATTGTTTTAGCAAAGAGTTCCATTTTAATTTTAAATTTTTTTTTGTAAGAATATTTTATACATACTAATACATGCATTGGAAAATATAAGAATTTACATATGATGGAAATGACATTACTACAGGAAAAAAAATGTTCAAAAAGTTTTACAGCGGCCTGATGATTATTTCTTAAGCTATTGATTTTATTTCCGCGATGTCGCACCGGGCTTAGGTCCGTCGTCACTGCTATTCTTTTCGAACTCTGGTGTGTCACTACCAGACAGTCTTTATGGGCAGTTCCTTCTTCGTGACATCACGTTCATAAAAAAATAAAGAAAACTTCGATCTTCTAATGTAGTTCACACTGGATGGAGACTTATTTTGTCACCCATATCAGCATGGGTGATGGTGAGATCTAGTTGAACTGATTATTGATGTTATTCTTACAATTGGGAGTAAATAAAATATCAACAAAAAATTTCATGGCGTAATCAAAATGGAAATTCTAAATATTTCGCGTTGTCTTGGAATGCCTTTTAAAGTCGTTGCTCGCAAGCTACTTAAAGATTTCAGCAAGATACTATCCAAACCGTTAGACTATGGAATTAGTTATTGGCAGAAACAAGACACTCACCCTAATTGGCTTGTTTCAAACAGCGGCATAAAAAATATTACACAATGTGTGTCTCCATATCTTATCCTCCTTCACCCTTTCTCAGTTTTTGATAACATTTGCAAATATTTTTTTTAATAGTATTTATGATTTTTTTAATAGTATGTATGATTTTTTTAATAGTATGTATGCTTTTTTTAATAGTATGTATGATGTTTTAATAGTATGTATGATTTTTTAATAGAATGTATGATTTTTTTAATAGTATGTTTAATTTAGTATGTTAAAGTATATTTATTTATTTTTTTGGAAATAACGTTGTAACATTGCATTACTTAAGAATAAATTTTCAAAATAAAAAAATTAAATATCGTATTTTTTAGTAGACGATGCACGTTTAACCAGTCATGTCATGTGTCTGCTGAGTCGGAATCTTCCCTTCCTCTCGATGGTTGTGCCAGAGAATGGATTTCAGATGCAAATTGGCTATGTTCAGGACCCGATACTCTCTGAAAAGCTCCGAATGAACAAAGAATAACTAAGAAAACCAATATACAACGTAAATGTGAGTAAAAGGCGTGGTAGAAAAAACTGATTAACTCAATAGGAAAACGGTGCGATGGTATGTACGAGTATACACTTAACTGCCAATGTTGATTTTTTTATAATGCCTTTTAATAATGAAAGATCAGTGCAAGAACACTTTTATTTCAATTTTACATCTTTCAAATCGTGTGAATCATTAGTTAACATCAAATACATGTAAACACTCTGAAGCGCAAGTCTTTCAACGTTTTTCTTCTTCTACATTACGTGCTCGATACTGAACCATGTTCCCTTTCTGTATAATAGAGTAAGTAGTAAGTAGTAAGTTGTTCATGATGGAGTTGCAATAAATTGTTTAATGAATAATCATACTTCTGGTCAATGGAGCATTCTGGAATATTCTATGCTGTCAAAACATTTGGTAGTGTTTTATGGATTCTTCCTCTTCATCGCGTGATTAATGCTGTGCGTCGTGGTGATTTTCTATGTTTGGCATTTGGTGTACCACCTGTCTCCATCTTTCTCTGCCCTGAGCAATGTTGAATGTAGCACTTAAATAAAATGCTATTTATTTCTTAAATTGGTTCATCCAAGTAAAACGTCAGCATCTTCTGATCGTTCCCTTCAACTGTCCCAGCGATCACCATTTTTTCCAGATTTTCGCTATTTTTCTCCTGGCAATATGTTAAAATTATTTTCAGCATGGTGTTGAAAGTCTTTAAGTTACCTCTAATTATTGGATAATAGAAACGTTGATGCACTTTGTAGTCCATGGGATACGAAACATCCGTCTCCAGCATCGAGATTCAATTTTATTTCTTATACTACCTTAACTTCATTAAAAATTCTGGAAATGATTTTCTTGGTCATAAGTGTTCAGTTTAATTATACAATTCCTCTGATAAAACCGAGAGCCGATCCTGTCGTAACGTCACAAAAGTTAAACATAAATCTTTAGAAACAATGAAAGGGGGTAAGGGCTATAAATTGGATTAATTAAGGCATCCTTTATGTCTTATTTGCCCGTTTAATGCTTTATCTAGAAGGAATAAAGCGTTAAAAATATTTATTCCAGATAAGAAAAGACAAATTTGTACGAAATGACAAATAAGTAGGATTAGTCGCCTGAATTTGTTACTTAATCATTCGAAAAGGAAACACGAGGAATCCGTGGATAGATATAGATTTAGTTGAAGATATTTTTAATCTTTTTATCCCTCAAAACTCTTCATTTTCAGATTTGTAACGTTTTGAATTGTTAATTTCTCTTCTTTCAGTAATAATAATGTGTCATTGGCCTAAAATTAAGAATATTTACAAAAAGCAAGTACGAGTACGTCAAATAACGTGAATTCAATTACATTAAATTGAAAAATTCTCTTTGACTGTCATTTATTTCAAAATTTCTTTAAATTCTAGTATTATTTGAAAGTCATAGGTTTCATGTTGCGAGGTTAGAAGAATTGGACATCAGTATTTTTTTTATGATTCCGGTGGACGCACGTCTGTGATATAGTTTATTTCAATTTCTTGTTCTATCATTCATAGCTGAACTTTTATGTTTTATTTTCAATATCTGTTCCAAGTTGCTTTTTAACCCTTCTGGCCTGTATGTTTAAAAAAAATTTTCAGTCCCAGGGACGTTTAATTTTTTTTTATGGAGATCGTTTTTAACGAAATCGTTAAACTGTTGCTCATATAAACAGATGATAAAACAGGGCACTGTTTTCTTCCATCCTTGTGTGGGATTTTTGGTGCGCGTACGGTACACGTCATACGTCCCTGTGATGAGTTTTGGTTTTGATGCGCGTGCGGTGCACGTCATACGTGGCTGAATGTTTAAACACAGACCACTTCACTGTCCTCTGTGTCGTCAAGTCGTGCAAATAATAGGGGGATATATGCTGCCTCCTACTGGCAACACGTGGCATAATTAATGGTCAAGACACGGAAATGAATGAATTATTGGAAGTCGTTTAAGTAGTTATACATTCCTTGTCAATTTTTTATCATTTTTCATTTTAAAGGAATGAATATGGCCAAAGTCAATGGTACTGGCGAATATTTGGCAGGATAAAATACTGTCATTTGATAGACGGGATTTGATCCGGAAGTCTTGCGTATACCATATACACGTATGTCCAGCACTTTATCGAAAAGCCATGAATCTCTTAAACTTTTCAGCATACCTTTAGTATGTTTATGTTGACAAAATAAGCAGCTTTATTTTTTATAATGCATTTGTTTTGTTTTAAATTCAATGAGCAAAAGTGTCAATACTTCATTTTCCCAAAAGAATATTCTTTCAACTGCTCTCCCGCTGTGATCAAAACACCAAGTTTGATCCTATTTTATGGTTATTTCAATTCTCTTGTTTAGTACAACACTTTTATAATATATAATACAAACTACTGAGTTTATTCCCATGAAATATTTTCCAAACAAGGAGAAAAATGTAAAGAAAAAAAAAGGATAATTTATGTAGCCCCGCTTAAAGAGCCGACTCTCCTCAAGGATGCTCAAACCGGATT
This sequence comes from Odontocerum albicorne, assembly GCA_949825065.1. Lineage (NCBI taxonomy): Eukaryota > Metazoa > Arthropoda > Insecta > Trichoptera > Odontoceridae > Odontocerum > Odontocerum albicorne. Next base: position 37,594,053 of record OX463853.1, on the reverse strand, counting down.
AAACCAAAACCAGACTAAAACCTTTTTAAAAATCTGTGCACCAGCTGGCTCGACCTCACAACCCTCAGGTAGGAAGACAGACGTCTCACAGACTAGGTCACCTGACTCAATTAATGATTTACAAAATATGTATTTAAAAATGTCTGAAAAACATTGCTTTTTAAAAGCTTAGTTTAATTTGCCACATAATCTTAAAATTTCTTTTACAAAAAATTTTTTTTAGGCTTAAACAACAGTATGAATTTGAATTCAAATTATACACAGTATCGTTCTTAAGACATGTTAAGTGTATTTTTTTATGATAAAAATAATTCATAAAATATTTCAATTTTTTTTTCTCTTTATGTTAATCTAAAATATTCCCTTATCAAAAAAGTTTTAAACTTAAAAAAAAAAACTAATTGAGCTAATCGTTTACACAAAATAGTGGGATGTTAATATTTTAAGTTAATTGAGAGCTTTTATATTATTTGCCTCCTGAAACTAGAAAATCGGCTTTTCCTAATTAAATGGATACTTAATTAAGCTCTCAGAGAGAGAAAACCTTTACTTTTTAACCCATTTTAATACTAAGTAGTTTAATCTGTACGTGGTTCAACTAATCACTTCAGGATTCACCCTGTTTTTCTTTGGAATACCATCCTGTTTATTCTAAAGTTTGTTGAGCAATGTGAACTGAAAATTAACCTGTGTTACTGTGAGATCTTGAGAGAAAATACTTGAGGGAAACTTAACATTGCCTGGGTGAATAAAGTTGCTGTTTGAGAAAAAGTATTTGAACTTTTAAACAAAGAGTTTTTTTAGGCAAACTGGTAGCCACCACGTGGATTATTTAATCAAAAGGTGAAGAAATAACTGTTTATAAAACTTTAAGTCTAAACTTTCTAAGAATATTGTAAAATAAGTATATAAAAATTCGTTGTGTTTTATATACATTTTTCTTTATTTTAAATAATTCTATCAAATAAACATTGCAATAGAAAAGGTTTATCCATGTTGAACGGGCGAGTGTCGAAAGTCTGACAAAAAATAAATTAGTAATCCAAGCATAAACGAGAGTCGAGGACGACAGAGAAAATTATGGTTATCCAACAAAAATAAATTTTGAAAGAAACATTAGAAGTAAGTGAAACAAAAAGAAAAGTATGAGCAGATGTATGGATGAAGAGGAGGCAAAAAAATATTTTGTAACAGGTAAGTTTAAAACTCCGTCCTCTCTGCCTCCCAACCGGTAAGTGTCGTAATATGTATTAATGTTAGTAAAAAGGGCTAGAAATTTATTTCGTTGTTATTTCAATTTTTATGATTTTTTTAAAATTAACGAGTTTATAGTAGTTAAAATTCATATTTTTTTGTTTCTTTGAAAATAAGAATTTATATATCTACTCGTATATTGTGTGTGTACCAAAATATCAAGCTAATAAAATATGTATTTTTAAGCTGAATTCTGTCTAAAAAATCATTTCAAACAACTTCAGTCAAAGGAACTCGCTTTCTGAAATACTCGTATTTTTGAATTCGTTAAATGTGTGTTGTATCCTTTTGTGTATACATTTTCTATTATACTATATTTTGGTTAAATAAGTTTTTATACAAATACCATTTTCGTGAGATTTTATTTCAATATTGTGATTTTATACAGAGTGAATTATTTATTGATATATTTTTAAAGTAAAAGTTTTTTTGTTCAAGAAATTTATTTTAAGAGTGAGACGTTTGCGCAATTTAGAGGTGGGTTGAAAGAAAAATTTAAAGCTGTTTTTACTTGTTTAAAATTAATATACAATATAATAGCAAATCAATCAATTTTAGTTTACCTATAAGTGCCTTTTATTTTAATTTAATTATTTTTTCATGAAATATCAATTAAATTCAAACTAAGCGCAACGATTTAATTAAAATAATAAAAATATTTTTTCAAGATGATTTTGTACCAATTAATTATATTGTTTTATAAATGTTGAAATGCTTAAAACAAATACGTTTATATCGGCTTTTAGTCGCAAAAAGATGCGAGACATTCAATTGACTGTTATAAAAAAAATTATTGTATTAATGAACACAAATTTACTGCCAATAATAAATTTAAAATGTAACTAAAGAAAAATATATTTAACATACGTCATTCTCAATTTAAATCAGAATGAGAGAGTTATGGGAGCTTTATTATACAGAGTATGTACAAATCTCCTTAATACCCGGAGAGTAAGACAATAATTCACACAACAAGGCATGCCAGGGGAACATAATAATAAAGGAGGTATTCAGGAATTACCTTCTACAACATGAAGGGTGACAGTATCAGGCGCTATACCCTGGCCCATGCAGGTATAACGACCCGCGTCTTCTGATCCGACCGAAGCTACTGTGAGGCGGCTGGATCCGGTCCTCTCACCCCGCTCCGTCTCGACGGAAATACCTCCTCGTTCAGCCTATAAATAAGACATTTAATCACCCTCTTCATTACATGCTCTCCTGACACAAATATATGATAAAGTAACTTTTAATTATTTCTCAATGATTGTAGTTTTATTTACTAAAAATAAATATTGATATGCAAAATGATAAAAGCCGTATTTAGCATTTTTACTTCTAAATTTCGACGAGACAAATTTCTTCACATAATACGAGTATCAATTATCGTAGTTTTATTTAATAAAAATAAATATTGATATGCAAAATGATAAAAGCCGCATAATTTTTCGCTATTTTAGCATTTTTACTTCTAAATTTCGACTTAGACAAATTTATTCACAAAATACGAATATCATCAGGTTTCCGTCACAAATTGGCAACAACATTATATTGTGTCTCCTTCCTTCTCATTCCTTCTAACTCCTTCCGATATATGCATCAGGGAAGTTATATATTTTTCAATTCTATCAAAATAATCATATATTTCCAATAAAACTGTAAAATTTTGATTTTTACCATATGTGCATATTGAAAATTTCGTTATTCCTTAAAAATCTCTGTTTTTAGACATTTTAAACCACATTGTGCTAAAAAAAACCCGACGAAATGATATTTGAATTTTCAAGTTCTCAGAAGATTATTTCAAGTTCTGCAAAACAGTTTTAGTTTAAATTCGCATCTTTAAACTTTACCAAATGCCTGTGACCAGATATTTTCGATATTTCTAGTACTTTAGCAATCAATCTCTCGTGTCGTAAAACCCTGATTATTTTCGAAAAAAGATTGGTCGTCATTGTTACTAAACGGTCCTCCCAGAGCTGACATTTTTTACTGTCTTATCACCATTGCTAAACTATTTAAATTATATTTTACACATTATCATTTACCGCGTCGTCAACATGCACAGTGCATATTTTTTTTGTCGTATTTTTTACACTTTGGATAAAATATATGATTTTATTCCATCTTCAAAATTACAACAAAAAACCGCTTAATCAATTTGGTTAAATGATAGTCATAAAAATGCACGATACTATTGCCTTTCATACTATTATACATTTAACATGTTTTTTTTATTTTACACATGACAAGAAATATACATAATTTGTGAAAAAACAACAGGTAATTTAATTTGGACACACACCTTTGATGGATCTGGGTTGTGATGCCTTTTATTTGTTGTGTCCCCAGTAAACTAGGATTTAGCCTATATCTCACTGAGGGCATGTAGCATGAACAAATAAATCGATACTTCTTTCCGATTTTTTAATTTATAAAACCCCGTTGCACATGCTCACCAACCTGATAAACAATGACACTTCATTAACATATACATGTATACATCACGCGAAATCAGATGTTTGTAATTAATTAAGCAACGAAAATGTTTGTTCCGACGACATCTATCCGAGGTATATGTAACTATTTTCTTGACAACCCAATAGACAAATTATTTTATAATGTATTCTTTAAAAATCACTTTACGGTATGTTTTCTTAGATGATAGAAAAAATATGCAAAGAAAAATTCTCTCTCATTTAAAAAATTTCTTGTTGAAGATTAATAATATAAACACGTCATAATATAAAGAATAAAAGAAAATCACAAGGGAAAAAAATGTAGAAGAATTGTCCAAAGGGTCAGGTCTGGCGACCTTCGTTCACCTTTTATCCACACTCGGGCTGGCACTCTCTAACGTACTGGGCTCAGCGGCGTGTCTCTACCAGTGTATGCTGCAGGTATATTTATTTGAGTGACCCCTTTCTACACATCTTACGAAACTTCTTGAGAGCTGAAGCGAACCACTAAATTTAACTGTTAATTTTTTTGCTGATATTTAAAAAAAACGAATTGAATTTAATATAGCATTATCACCATCACGACATGTCCTTATTGGGATAGGCAGAGAAAACAGATCTCCACTTCATTATATCCTGGCGCATTTATTTCGCTTCTGACACGTATATATCATACATCTCGTCATGTGTATAATCCTGCTATAAAGAGTTTTCTCGCTCTTCGACAATTTAATTTATTGGCTCGTGCCACGTTTTTTAAGGTCATTCCAAACTACTCATACCTTATATACTCGTACTTCCATTAATTCATTCTTTGCAGCCAACCATCCTAATGATCATAAAACATCGTTCTGGTTGGTTGGAAGAGATTGCCACATGGCAATAAACTAGCCAGGTGGAAACATTTTTTTTATCCTTTATCTAAATCAGAACATTTTCTTTCAATTGCATCATTTTTTGGTCGTCGTTCCTTATTTTGTCATGTAATGTTTTTCCACATATTTTACGCATCACTCTCATATCAAGGACACTTATCGTGTCATAACACTTTTGATACTTTCAAGTTTAGCTGAAATATTCTAGTGCTGGAACCAAAATTCTTTTAGGTATTGCTAGCTACGCTTCTCTTGAAATTCTCCAGTCAGAAAATCATTGTATGACCCAGCATTCACACCATGCCGGCTGGCAATCTCATTTCAATATGGCAGTTCGCGCGGTTATCCGATGTGAACAAAATTTCCTCCACTTTTCCATATCTTCAGGAATGAAAATCTTCGAGATGGTTCATGATGACGTTAAATGGATTTTAAAAATGTAGCTTTTTCTTTCAATGGAAGAAAAATATTCAAAATCGGTCTCGAGAAATAATAAAAACATGATCAACACATATCATATGCAAGGAAATATTCTACGTTAAAGATAACCCTTAGTTGATGGTTGTAGAGATAATACGAGTATATCAACATACTCCACCCTTCTTATGATTTACTTATAATGTTAAATATATAAAAAATATCACAACTTTAATTATTTTTTTAAGAGCATTAACAAAATCATTAAGTCTCAAAATGGTAGAAAGATAATGCTGTTTAGTCTGAAAAATAGAAGTAAATACCCAATCTGTTTCAATAAAATGAATAAAAAGCTTTCTGAAAAATTATATACGAGTAGCTTTAAACTTAAAAGGTTAACTAAGAGCGTCAGCTTCCTTTACATCTATTACATCTTTATGTTCATTTGATATCATTTACATCTTTATATTCATTTACACACTTCTTTATTAAAGAACATCACAAGACAACTACTTAGAAACTTTGCCGAAATTTGTTTACAAATGAAACAATGTAAAAAGGTCTTGAACACCTCCGAAAGGACCTTCCTTCGCAGAATCTGTGGCTCTTTTAATTGTGACAGTTTTGTCAGGAGGAGGATATTATAATCAAAACTTTACTACCTGTACAGATTTGCCATGCAACACTTGACTTTGAATGAAACTGTAATGCTGGCAAAAAAATTAAACACGCAGGAAAGAGAATAGCTTTCAATCAAAAAGTGTTATTAGTGCTTAATGGTTTGTTTATCATATAAAAGATTTTTTCTAATAAAGTAAATGTTAAATAGTAAATGTGTTAAATAAAAAAAAGTAGTAAACGGTTTGATTTTTGTTATATAACCTTTTTTACACTTCCGCAAACAAACTACACAGGCAAAGTATGACAAATCGAATCATCGAATCTGTATTTCATGTCTTGTTTACTCTATTGCTCCAGCTTCTGAATAAAGATCTATGTTCAAATATTCAATTCGTTTAATCCATTGCTTTTCAGAGCAGACACTTGAAATAAACGAAAACTTGATTTAACTTAAAGTCAATTATCAAATCAGACTACATTCGTGAAAAATGTGAAGGGTAAAAATATTTGAAACATTTTTCTTGTGTTTTCTTGAAGTATTGTAAACCCTTCCTTCCCTGTAATGTGTAACTAATACACATTGCTTTTAAAAACTTTAATATCTCTATAAATATAATAAATACTGGGTTCAGATTTTAGATATTCCTCCGTATATCTAAAATCTGATATTTACTGGGTTCAAAAAAATATTGATAATAATTAACACTTATCGGCCACATCAGAGATATTTTGTGAAAATCGGGAATAAATTCACCAAAACAATCAAACGTGTGCCAGTGTGTGATGTAGGTATATTCATTCTAAAAAAACCTCTATGTGTGAGGAAGTGACGCTATTCACGTCTCACTCTCACTCTACTTCGGTATATGGGAACGCAAGAAATATAATCTCAGTTCGTCCGCTTCAAGTAGCTCTCGAGCATTCGTGAGGTGGTCTTTTCGTCCAGTTTGTGTACGTCGGCCGATGTTTTTTTCATGTTTTCAGCAATTAAATTTCAATTATTATCACTTTTGACTTCAAATTTAATTAATTTAAGCGATTGGCTATGAATATTCTTATTTTTTCGATTTTAAATCGTTCATTTTTACATGTGTATTGAATACACAGCACCGAAACCCGCGGATTTTTTTAGCACAGGAAGAGAAAGGTTAAAAACGATTTCACATTTTTTCAATACATAATTATTTCACAAATATACTTGGTTACAAATAACCATGTTGGATAAGATCAACCAGTGAAACAAAACATTCAGCAATGCATTTTAGTTGTTTAGTAAAAATATAAAATTTCTTTTGAATATTTACCAATCTAAATTTCATGGTCTATAAAAATACACACTCTGAAATGAAACAGGAAATAAAAATGCTGCACAAGGTAGCAACAAAATGTCTCAATCTTAAACAACAGGTGAGAGAGAATATTTGATATATCTCTGTCGGAGAATTCTGAATAAAATAAACCATATCTGTCTTCCGCACTAAAGGTATAATAACATTTATGTTACATGTCGAGAATGTGTATGCTTTATGTATTTAACCATTTCAAAGCGCCTTCAATCTGTTGCCATTCTCAGTGCATGTTCAGAATTCGGAATAATCGCGAAATATTTGGGAATACCACCGCCTTTCATCAGAATATCTATAATACTACTGTGCGTTGGGCTTAAGTCTCGAATGAATGAAAGAGTTTTGGATGCTGGGGGATTAGTTTTAGATTAAGTTGCTGAGCTATGACGAGAAGACTTTTCCTTCAATACGATATTTTCAGTTTAAATGTTAAAAAATAAAAAATATGTATATGTATACATAAATATTTTGGTTTTCAATCGTTATGGGGGTTTCGAAGACAGGGTGTACTTTGGTCTCCCCTTATATCGCGCTGCCCAGGCGTATTGGTAGGAGGTTTTATTTAGGATTTTCAATCTTTATGACACTTCTCAGAGTGCTGGCAGTTTTCTTATGATCTTATATCTTCCGGTAGAAGGGATTATTAAGGAATTGGATGATTTAGAGGAAGGCATAAATAAACGAGATCTTTATTTACGTAGATCATAATGGAAGATGGGAGAGGTAGATCACTTTCGGAGAGGAAATGGAGTGATAGTGAACGGCTCGGAGTCCTTGGGATCGCTAAGCCCGCGTTTGTTGGATAGACGAACCTCCAAAGGATAGAGAGATGCATGTTGGGATATACTAAAGATACTGTAAACGAAACACCTGGATTTGCAATATAACAAAGGTAGAATACGTTATAAAGGTGTGCAAAAGAATAAAGTGGCAATGGGCAGGACACGTAGCCAAAAGTCAGACTCCCGATGGACATCTGAAATAATCCAATAGTACCCAAGATACATAACGAGGCTCAGAAGAAGACCGAAGGTACGCTGGATAGACTATTTGAAGTCAACTTGGGAAGACTTTCCTCCAGCAGTGGATCGACCCTGGTTGACAATGATGATACATAAATATGCAAAAGACTTCTCCAATACTATATTTTTCTTTCTACTTCATTAATACTTTGGCTTCCAAATAATAGCTGAGCAATAGTGAAAACAGTTCAATTTCAACAATCATACAGGTCGTTGACGACCCCCATAGCCTAGTTGGGAAGATGTATGTCTTCCAACCCAGGGGTTTTCGGTTCGATTCCAGTTGGTATCTAATTTTTTAACAAGGTTCCAGTCTGGTTTTCCCTTAAAACTCGTTTTAACTTAATTCTTAAGAGATTGCCAATTGACTATCAATGCGCCAAGCTGTCTTGTTTATGACAACAGTTATATTTAATACATTACAACAATCACAGTCTCGAAAGATCGTCCCTGGCGTTAAGCTTATCGAGTTCCTAGTCTGAAATGCAGTTGTACAGATTAAATCTATTTCACATTTTAATAGACTAATTTACATATTACTTTTTTCGTTATTTCATAATGCACGTAATGACCTATACAAAACAAAGATTAGATGAAATAATCCCATCCAAATGTATCATACAAGAATAAGTTGGAAACCGTAGGCGGATTGACAGATTACTTTTCAAGCGCGCTAATCGTTATGCCACTACTACCGACTACGCTTCAATGAAAGAGTTGCAGAAATTTCACCTGGCCATGATATTTATTCTTGAGTGATCCCTCTAATAAAAATAGAACAGGGTTACAAAAGAGAAATATATAAATAAATCACCTTTTTTTGGTTGATGCGAAATGAATTCCTTTTTTAATAATAAATACAAATATTGAAAAATTAACAATGTTTTTTTACCATTTTCATTATTTCTATGATTGGATAAACCTTTTTCTAACTTTTAGTTAATTTATATATTCTATTCTTATGATCTTCTGGTTTTAGAGCAAAAAACTCATAGAGGATTATTTGATTTCATCCCTATCTACCAAGAATAAATAACCATAACGAAACTTGTCCTTAGTTGCATTACTTACTTTTAAAAATGCACATAGCATGCAATATTAGATGCAAATTTTATTCCAGGCTATTATCAATATTAGGGTTAGGGTTGTCATACGAATAAAGACGGAGAAAAAAGGCTAAATCAGATAACGGTTTACTTGTTAAGCATTCACAAAACATGTTTCAATACAAAGAAAATATTTATTAAAAACCAATATTTATTCGTTTAATTTATCGAGTCCAATACACGTAAAAAAAACATATATGGAAATTACGTTTTTAGAGATATCGAAAGTTGAAGAGAAAAAAAATAAACAAGCAACCAAGGAAAGTCAAACCGCGCATATTTGATAAAAAAAAATTATTTATTTATTTATTATTACACATGACAAGAAATATACACAATTTGCGAAAAAACAACAGGTAATTTGATTTGGACATACAATTTTAATGGATCTGGGTTTGTTGCCTTTCATTTGTCGTATCCCCAGTAAACTAGGCTTTTGCCTGTATCTCACTGAGGATATTTAGCATAAAAAAAATTTATCGATACTTCTTTCCGATTTTTGATTACACAAAAAAACAAGACCCTGTTGCACGCTCTCATCAACCTGACAAACAGTGACACTCAACTACAACTGGAAACATCTTGCGAAATACAACTCCTCACACATCATCGCTCCAGAAAGACCAGAAATATTCATCCCACAATATACCGCACACAACCATAAGAATAAAAATTGAAATTAAAACAAAATCAATAATTAAATTTGATAATAATACTATCTTTTCAAATAATCCGAGATATCGAAAAAAATTATCACCTGAAAACTGATAGCTAATCCATCCTTCAGCCATTGGACGTTGGGTACACTTCTGGTAGTGAATCTCGGATTCTGCTTGTTCCAGATTTTCTGGTCTTCGAAAAACAGTTGGCACTGGAAAGTCACGGTAGAGCCTGTCTTCACGTATTGTTCGTCTGGACCATCTATGGATGCCCGCAAGGATCCTGATGGAATCGAAACTGGCGAGTCTCGAAGAGGGGTTTCTGAAAAACATGAAACCAATAATAAATGGAAAAAAAACATAAATAAAAACCAATCTTTGTATGTTATAACTATAAAATAATTATATTTAACATTGGATGATATAATTATGAAAATGAGAAATTTGTTATTATTTTTAAGTTAAGCTGAAGAAAAACAAAGTATTAAATTGTGAACTAACTCAGTCACGAGTATATCTACAAAGTTGATTAAGGTTTCATCTTCAATTTATTCATTGAGATGTGAAAGATATTGATATCAGAAAATTCATTCAACAAGGTCGACCCGTGTGCAAGTGGCGATGATTTAAGAGCTCAGTTCGTGAAGACGGAACCGAAAACAATCTTGATCCAGGATATATGAATTTATATTGTTGCCGGAGTATTCATCAATGACAGTGACAGTCCTGCTTAAAATAAAAGTGCAAATATAAAGTTTTCATCTGAAAATAATGGGTCAATCTTGTTAGACGAAAAATTTAACACAAAGAGTATTTGGTCACCGCTTGTACTAAATAGTGGAGATATTTTATAAAATATGGATGGAAAATATAAATACTTCAAGAAAGGATGTAATATATTCTAAACCAGCGGTTAACAAACTATGGTACGCGTACCACTTGCGGTACACGAGCGAACACACGTCAAAATATTGAAGTTCCTCGAAAGTTCAACATAATTTACAACACGTTAAGGCCCGCTTGCACCAACAATATTTTTCTAAGCAACCTAAGACTAGACAGTTAAAGTTATATAAGGCATTGCATTTGGTAAGTGTTGGTTTAGCATTTCTTTAAGTTTAATCCTTAAATTATGCAAATAATGTATGTAGAACCTATAAATGTTATTATTTCCTCAATGTATTCGTTAATTTTGGTTGAAAACATAATTTTTCGAAACTCCAATTGTAAGGTATATTTCTCACACAATAATTAAAGTGGATGGGTATAGGTACCTCTATAATGAATTTTTTTTTATAAAGGGGAAGGGGGGCGGAGGAAAGGGCCAAAAGAGTTACTGCTGCTACAACACTGTTACTTTTTTTTTTTTTTTTTTTTTACCTTGCGAGTTTATTGCCATGTGGCAATGTCTTCCAACCAACCAAAAAGATGTTTTTATAGGCCCTAAGTGTTAACCAGACTGGAATCCTATTTTAAAAATAATCTGGGTTCCAGCGGGGTACTTTCTTTACTTTCATTCAAAAAAGTTTGCGAACTCCTGTTCTTAACATTTTGAGTCAATTCGTCTTTATTAAAGAACCAGGATTTAAATAAAAATCATTAAATGAAGACTAACGTTTCAAAGATATTACACCCTTCATCGTCAAAGCAGCATTGAAATTTTAAAATATAAAAATGGTTGAGTAAGAAAAATAAAATTAACTGTACGAGAATATACTCGTATATAGATGTGGAGGAGGCCATGGACGTATCTTGTGGTAAGAAAAATTGGCAACTTGTTATCTCTGCTTACCTCAACAGTGAAATGGTATAATGGTTTTGTACCTATTTTTTATCTATTTAGAAGTTAACTTTAGAATAGAAAATATCAAGAAAATTTTATGTATTAAAAAAAAACGCAAAAAATTAAAATACTTTTAATTAAATTTAATTTCGAAAGGATGAAAACTTAGTTTATAATTATTTATAATAAAACAAAAACTTCTTCTAGCAAATTAAAATGGTAATCTTTCAGCAATTGAATCTTTAGTAACTGAAACGGAATATCCCGTTGTTGAAAATCTTCAGTGAAAAGCCTGAAATTTACGACATTTAATAGAAGCCTGGGCACGCGATTAAAATAGCATTGCAAATAGTTTAACGCTTTTAATGTGATATATTATCGCTGTACCAGTAATTGGTTCAAATTTCAAACGTTTAAAGCTAGGCAACAATTTATTTTTTTCATTTACGTTTTAACTGTCAACATGTGTATTTATGCATTTGATTCAGTACACCAAATTTGTTGATGTATACAAATTAAAACATTAAGGAACTAATGAATTTATTTCTACTATGTACTATCGGTTTAATTCAGCACCTTTTTTTTAAATCATCTCTTTTGACTAAATGCACAATTTCTTTATTAATTCGTTCTACATGGTCTTGATTGGATAGATGACATATTTGTAATAACTAAGAACACTTGATTGGATAGATGACATATTTGTAATAACTAAGAACAACAACTCAAAGATTCAGCACCTTTTTTTTAAATCATCTCTTTTGACTAAATGCACAATTTCTTTATAAATTCGGTCTACATGGTCTTGATTGGATAGATGACATATTTGTAATAACTAAAAACACTTGATTGGATAGATGACATATTTGTAATAACTAAGAACAACAACTCAAAGATTCAGCACCTTTTTTTTTAAATCATCTCTTTTGACTAAATGCACAATTTCTTTATTAATTCGTTCTACATGGTCTTGATTGGATAGATGACATATTTGTAATAAGATAAAAACACTCTGTATCCCACTTTATTTGTTTAGTCCAGGGGTCTCCAAACTTTTTGGCCTAAGGGCCACACAGACTCCTCCACTAAATCACAAGGGCCAAGGCCTAGCTAGCTCATCATACCAACATAATGTTGTTTTGAATTGCGCTAAAATAAACTATGACGGGCCGGATACCGGGTATATCCTGCCATCTACCGCGGGCCGGATTTGTGGTGCTCGCGGACCGGTGTCGGCCCGCGGGCCGCAGTTTGGAGACACCTGGTTTAGTCAAACACTCTGTATCCCACTTTATTTGTTTAGTCGAACACTCTGTATCTCACTTTATTTGTTAAGTCAAACACTCTGTATCTCACTTTATTTGTTAAGTCAAACACTCTGTATCTCACTTTATTTGTTTAGTCAAACACTCTGTATCCCACTCTTTTGGTTTAGTCAAACACTCTGTATCCCACTTTATTGGTTTAGTCAAACACTCTGTATCCCACTTTATTAAACGATATAACTCTACTGGTTTCAAGTTACATGGCCGCGCGGTAACGAACTGGATTAAATTGCGGAAGGTCGCCAGTTCGAGCCCCGTGCTGTGCCCTCGAATAACAAAGGCATTTTTTTCATCTAGTATTCGGGGAAATAAAGATACCTTTGACTTCGGTCACTAACAATTCTGAATCGAGTTCGAACTACCACCGATATAGGTACACGCTTCTTATGGTGAAAATTCGGGTTGAGTATTGTGGGTGAGGAAGACAAGAGTCAACTTCAGCAAGCAGCGGTGAGATCTTGGGAATGTATGTATTTGCCATTGTATCCTGTCTTCCTTCACCCACAATCCCCAACCTATTTTTTTACTAATAAAAGCGTGTATGTCGGTACCAGTTTGAGCATAGTTCAATCTTGTTTGTCCTCCCCTGATGATAAGGTGAACACCTTAAAATCGGTTGAGTTATACCGTTGTGTAAAGTGGAATAAAAAGCATTTGACTAAACAAATTAAAATGTATTTAATTATTCATAGTGTTGATGCCTTTACTATAAATAATATGGAATAAAACTGCTATTTATTTGTAACATATTGCGCTGTTAACATGAATTGAGTGGATCAGAACCAGACTTGACTATCCCACAAAAATATAAAATTTGATTAAGGCACATACGAGTACACTACATCTTTATACCCATTTCTATCAGGACCAAACATGATTATGAGTTTATAGTTTACCATAAGTGCAGACATCTATCGTTAAATTTTGGAAATAACTGAAAACAAACAATTTTTAATAGATCTGCAACTTTGCAGTCAATTATCTCAAAACAAAATAAATGTAGGATAGTCATGTCTGGTTCTGACCCACTCAATTTATGGCATTCAGATACAACTCAATACTGCAGAACCAATGAAGAACTTAACATTTATAAAGGTTTCCTTTGTTGTTTAAAGGAAATGAAGTTTTAATGTATTTTCTTTTCATCTGCTATATTTATTCCGCAAATAGGTACCTTGGATTGTTTCAAATGGTCTTTATAGTATAAGTCGTTGAAAGACAAAAGTAGAAAACTGATTCTGCAAAATGTAACGATACTATGAGAACAGAAACGTTGCAATACTCTTCAAAATAGGATATTTGGATTGCGAAATAACTAAGATGAAAACAAAAAGACAAAATGCTTAGATATGAACGGTTTTATACCTAAAACATTTTGTGGCTTTTTTGGGTCTTCGTGTGAATTGGATATGGTTGTTTTACAGCGTCATTTGGCTTATGATGCTGACGTTTCGAAAACGATGCAATTTTCATCCCCAGGGCTTGTTCGTAGTCGAAGTTTGTATGATGAAGTTGACCAGGAATAAACCCTGAAGATGAAAACTGCAACGTTTTCGAAACGTTAGTATTATAAGTCGAACCAATCAGTAAAACACTCCAACTGTTTTATAAAACAATTGGATTGTTTAACTGATTGGTTGTTTTATAAAAACTAATCCAACTGTTTTATATCTGTATTGAAAATCAACGCCTTTTTTATGCTTTAATATAAACAACCCTGCATTGAGTCTCACATGTTAAGTAATATAAACTATCCTGCATTGAGTCTCACATGTTAAGTAATATAAACTATCCTGCATTGAGTCTCACATGTTAAGTAATATAAACTATCCTGCATTGAGTCTCACATGTTAAGTAATATAAACTATCCTTAATTGAGTCTCACATTTTAAGTAATATAAACTATCCTGCATTGAGTCTCACATGTTAAATAATATAAACTATCCTGCATTGAGTCTGACATGTTAAGTAATATAAAGACAGGAAAAAATATATAGAAGCTCTCAAATTTAATAGATGCAACTTTTTATTACTCGTAGTACAATATTTTTACTTGGCTTTTACGAAAATTGTATAATATTCGCAATAAATATAGTATCCAGGAAACGTATTCTTAATTCAAATATTTTCAATTTTGTTTAACAATCGTTTTACGAGGTTTCACTTGTTTGGCTTTAGAAAGTAATGCGAATTGACTTTCTCAAGCCGTCTATGATATACAATAGCTCTTCGGAGACCTTTTCAAAAAGTCTTCTGAGATATTATTTTTTTACTGTGGAGAACATCAATTTTAACAACGAAATAATATTATTGTAATAGATGAAAATTTACAATAAAATGTTAGGTACCATCTTCGATGTACGCGAGTGAAACGTTGACGTGGGAAAATACTAAAAATAATCGATCGTGTGCTATAAAAATACTTGCATTGAGAAGTATAAACGGGGTTAAGATGTATACAGAATACGGAATAAAGTGATAAGGGATGAATGTGAACTAAAAGCTGATGTGTTGAGTAAGATTAAGAGAAGTACTCTAAGGTAGTAGAGGTGCGTGGAACAAATGAATGAAGAAAAGCTTTTAAACCATATAACTTCCCTTCTTAACTTTTTTCTGGTGAGCTGAACGAGATTTGCTACCTAGTAATATGCCCGTCAGCTTATTTAACAATGAAGTGTTAAATAAATTAAAAAAATATAGTGCAAATGTGAGTTGCAGTCATGAAAGAAGAAGAGCAAGAAAGGCATATATGGATCAAGTGAATAATATTTTAAAGTCCGAAACGTAGAACTCAAAAAAATCATAGAATTGTAAGAAGTTGCATTGTAAAAGAGACGAAAAATCTGTGTCAAGATTAGAACATCTGGCGCTTTGTCCTCTCTGCCTACCGTGTCAGAGAGATGGCATGATGGTATGTATGTATGCAATAATATATTTTTATTGAAATAAGGGGAACGTTCAAATTCACCCCTGCAGTTCGCATACAAATACATTTATAGTAACGGAATTTATAGGACGGAAGATAATACCTTTTACTACAGAGCAAGTTAACATCCCCAGTTCGAGCTCAATCCTATTTGTCGTATCGCTCTAAAAGCACTTTTGGTAAAATGTTTGACATAGACGAAATTGTTACCATTTACATACGATATGAACTCAATATCAATCTTGTATATCGTAATACAAAGAATTTTATATTTTAAATCTGTAAAAATAGGCAGATTCATGTATGCAGATAACATGGTAGTGTTCGCGGAGAGTAAAGATGAATTGCAGAATGTATGGGAGATGCGAAGACAACGATCTGACATTGATTGTTGTTGAATCCAAAGTAATGGCGACACAAAAGTATGAAAGGAAAAGGTGATGTGATATATAAGGGAATAATGAAAGATTGGAGCAAGTTTAAGAATTCTTCTGTTTGGGTAGTATTTTCTCAGATGATGAAAGAGTTAAGAGGGATATCAGTGATAGGAAACAAAGTCAATGGGGCACTGCAAACATAAAAACTCGAACCGAACATTATCAAAATCTGCTAACATGATAGTTCACAATAGTATGACGTGGAAAAAGACTGAGAAAAGCCGAATAAAAGTTATAAAAATGCATGCATTGAAAATAATACATGCAGTGATAATGTGTGGTAGAATACATAATGAAGTGATAAGAAATGAATATGAAATTAAAGCTGATGTGTTAAATATGAGAATGAAAAACACGCTAAGATGGTGTGGGCATGTGGAACGAATGAATGAAGAATGAGTAGCATGGAAGACGTGTGAGAGAAAGATCAATGAAAGCATAGTTGGATCAAGTGAATTATATTCTGAAAGATGGAAATGTAGAAAATCAAAGAAATCGTCGAAGTTGTATGGATAAAGAAGTGGCTAAAAATATGCCCCGTATAGATAGGAAAGTCTGGCACTCTGTCTTATCTACCTATCCCGACATGAAAATAGCGTAACGGTATGTATATATGTTAAACTTACCTCTGACACTTAAACTGAAGAACCTGTTCATCTTAGGGTCAGTATTGACCTGACATTCGTATTTTCCGATGTCAGTGATCCTAGATTTCTGAATGCGAAGCGTCCAGGACTCGGTTTCTGGATCGAATATCACGTCAAATCTCTGGTCTGCAGTAAATGTATACTTTCCATTTGTAAGAATGTGCAGATCTTTGGTTCGAATCCATGAAACCTGTAAAGAAAAGAGGAATATTTTAGTTTCCACAAACACGTTTCTTTATATTCTTGTATACCTCGGAAACTTAAATTAATATCATCCAATCAACATAAGGGATGGATTATTCCAAGATTTTCAAAGCATATAAAGATAAACTATTCGAATTATGATTTTCTTGTTAAAAGATGTCGCTTTAGAAAGAAGAAGAACGTTGAGAAAAATTTCGCCTTTGATTTGATACGTACATTGCCGAACTCAATTTCGTCTTTGATTTGTTATTTTTATTGCGGAACTCAATTTTTAAACAGATATATGGGAAAGATATTTACACAATGAACTTAAAGTAAAATACCTGTTTCGCTTTACAGAAAGAAGCATTATCAAACTGTACTCAATACATTGCTTGCCAAGCTTATTGTGTAAAATATTCTACAATCTATGAATTAAAACAAACATAAAAAGGGTAAACTAACATAAGATATAGGGGGCAGATTTTTCAAAAGCTAGTGGCTCTCAATATACGAGTATTAGGATGGTCGGCTCTTATTAAGTTTTATGTCAATTTTTATTCATAGATCGTAAAATCTAATATTTTGCTGTATAAGTTTGGTAAGAAATGTATTAAGTACAGTTTTATATTGTTTTTGCTAAGCGAAACAGACTTTTTACTTTAATTTAAGTCTATATTGTAAAAAAATTCACATTTAAGTATATAATCATTTTTTTAAAAATACATTAACATTTACAAACCGATTTTCTGGTCGGGGTATTATAACAACGCTTTAGCCTTTTTTGTTCCTGTATTGAAGAATGGTTTGTCTCTAATTGTAAGATTAATGGATGGATTGTGTAATTTAAGGAACCACTTTAAGGCAACCGTTTTTTTGTCTAATCAATTTTATTTACTGTATATGAACACTTCACATACGTGTATACACTATCTACCCAAATCCGAATGTGTTATTATCCCATATCAGAAGATAAACAAAGGTTTATATGCAATAGTTAGTTAGTTACCTTGGTATGTGTTTTGAAATTTACTTATCAAATTTGTTTTTCATAACACATTAAAATGCCTAATCTAATGGCAGCAGTCACCAAAATTTTTATCTTGAACTTTTTTGTAAAATTTTTTATTTGTCAATAAAAATGATTTCGAGCTCCGAGTTAGGGCGCTTTCAGTCTGCACTCAGAGCGGCTCTTTATAATTATATTTTTATAATATTACTTTTATTGACAAATTTTTCCTATCATTGAGATATCTAAGTAGTTCGCAAACCACCGAAAAGCAAAGGCTTTGTATTCCACATTATTTTGTCTGTCTGTTCAGGATTATCCTTTTGTTAGTATTCCCAAGACAATTTCAGCAGTGATATTGTTTCAGTTGGCATGATGAAATATTGCACTGATCATAAAACTCCCTTTTTATGACAAATCCCCGAAGCTTTCGCTTAATGTTTTGTAGTAAAAGAATTCTATTGATATCCTTATAAAGCATTTTAAGATCTTTACTTGTCGTGATTTTTACATTTACTTTTACCTTACTTTATTTTATATCCTTGAATGAGAAGAGCGTGAAGCAGACGACATTTTCATTTCCCTAAGTGATCTGATTTTTAAATCAATCACTTTTGATAGTAAAATAAACAATACAACCCAATATTGCTTTTAAGATTTGTGATATAAAGAATATTTCGTCACATTTATGAATCACGAATTTTAAATATATTATGATAATTTTACTGTTACCGGAATCCAATTATAAGAAAAAAAATCTAAATTAAACTTCCTTAAAATGTTCCCACGTTCCAGATTTTCAAATACATTTTAAAATTCTAAGTGAGATTGCTTTCCCTTAATGCTTGAAATGAAAATCAGTTTAGTCGGTACCATTTATAAAATCTGGAAGCGTTAGCCATTGTTTTTTTTATCAATGGGCTCAACATCTGCAGATTTTTAACCAAACGAAATTATTACCAGGTCAAAAGTAGGAAACCATTTGCGCAAGGATATCAGGAATTGGAAAGAGGTATTCTGAGAAAGATATAGAAATCAGAAATGGGTAAAGCGGTTAAGTCAAATATAATGGATAAGGAATACTGAAAAATAAGATCTCTAAAACTAAAAGGATAACGCCATT